>JZKD02S1507837.1:0-10632 GCA_000966675.3 Picea glauca
TATCCTAAGTTCTAAAGTTGGGGACAAGTGGGCCAAAGTAGCTCCCAACATGACAAGTGTCAAGTTGGGGACATGCATACATATTGTGGGGACTTAGTTCATTTTCCCATCTTTTTCAACATTCTCCCCATCATTCCTTCCATCATTCAGTCATCCAGTGAATCATCCATGAGCATGCACACACCCATTGAGCTATCTTTCGTATCTTTGAGACTGTACCTGAACCTATATCCATAGCCTTTTTGTGTTGGTGTAGTTGGTTATCTTGGGATATGGATTGAAGAAGCGGGTTGTCAGGCCCGTGGGATATTGAAGAGGCAGGTTTTCAGGCTTGTGAGCGATTCTCTGGGTGAGAGAATTGTTGGGAATTTATTTCCTGAAGGTGCTAAACTACAGCTACAATGCTCTAAGACTTCCTTTCTGGCCTATTGTTGAAGCCCGGAAAGGAAGTGGGGCAACCGAAGGACTGTTGAGCAGAGAAGGGGCACACTTCCTGGGTGGGACGGGCATGTGGGGAATGATGGATTGTAGGTTGTTAGTTTGAGTTGGCACCTGAGACGGAGTCTTTCCTATTGTCTATGAGCCTTTAGCCTGGTTAGGAATCCCTTTACCCAGGTGGATTTTAGTCCCGGATCGGGGGTGACTCACTGTTGCGAGTGATGAATAGTGTGGTCTAAGGCTAGGAGTTTCGTGGAAGGTATGCAAGTAGTTGGTGACATTATTACCAAGATAAGTGTCAATTGTGTGATAAATTTACATGTTGCATTGTTATTTACATGCTTATTTTATCGATTATCATATGTGTGGTTATAACTGTGTTTATTTTTATGGGTATTGCATGTATATGATGCATGTATACATTTATTGTTATTTCAATGTGAATTTGTGTATTTACATATGTATTTGTATGTTCACATTTTATATATAATGCTTCTGCAAGAGTTCTGTGTGTATATATTTTTAATTGCATGTAGTTCAAAAAATTTATGTGGCATAGCTCAGTTGGATGTTGGGTATGTTACAGTATGTTCCGCAGAGAGAACAGTAAGAGTTCTCTGGCGTAGCGTGGCCCAACATGGATGGTCGGGGACGTTACACTAGTTATCAATAGAAACAAGCACGCATAATCCTTTGAGAGAGTTTATAAATATATATAGTGATGATGAGAGCCCGGAGGCATATCTCGGGACCCCTATAACTGTCCAAGAAGAAAATTGAGATGAGAAGATTTCTTCTCCTGATCCCAGGGTCCAAACCTAGGAGGACCCACAAAAGTAAATAGAAGCCAAAAGTGTTCCTGACACCAAGAGGCTCGATGCATCGAAAACCCGAGTAGACAATCTGAAGGAAAAGTCAGAACCAGATGAGCCAAAGGAAGGAGCCCCACAAAAGGAAATCATTGTTTCAATGGCCGATGAACAAGTAAGCATCGAGTATTTTCCTGAAGCCTCTATTCCGCTCAACATTCAGATCCCCAACAAGCTACAGACAGATTCTGAGCCCTTAGAGCACAATGAGGAAGTTCAAGAACCCGACCTTGAATAGATATACACCACCAGAAATCTAGGAAACACACTCACATGGGGTGATCAACATATTCTCGAACATGTGGACGAGGTATCTGATATTTATGCGATCTCCTACGATCGAAAGAGGAAGGCCATCATCCAAAGAACCACAAAGAAAAGGAGGATCACGTTGGACCACTCCATCCTCATCACTACAAAGGAGAATTTGATAAACATAGAAAATGCCCGAACATCGAAGCTCCTCGGCATGGGGATGGCAATATCGGAAGCCACCTAGGGTAGATCCAAAAGAGTTGAAAAGGAGTTGGTCACCACCATAAAGGAACTAGAACATGTGTGCCACCTGCTTGAATACTATCAGAGCACCACTCAGACTGCAGTATACCTGAGAAGTGAGTTCGAAGAGGCTTACAACAATTTCACACATGAGCGACACCTTTTTTCTACGAAGATAGTTGAGCTCCAGGAAGACACTCTCATGGCACTCACGACGTGCAAGGATATGGAGCGGTGGTATGAAAGGGCATAGAAAGCCGTAGAGAGAATCGAATACATTGATGCATTCCAATAGGGTCGATATAAAGAAGAACATGGCATCCAAATGTTGGGAAAACGTAGTCTTGATTGCATGAAGCGATCAACAGAGTACTGGGCTAAGATGTCTCAGGAACCACACCGGGAAATTCAAGAGCAGTGGGCCAAATGCAAGAAACATTGGCATAAAATTAACAAAGCAATGAAGGATATAGGACTCCCAGATTTCGGCACACCTGACAACTTCGTCGACTTGTGTGACATAGTCGAATCATATACCAAGCAAGATTCATTATGGGCCGAAGAGATAGTGAAGGTGACCGACACATCACCAAAACAAGTGCACTGATTTATGGAACATCCGATTAGAGCGTGGATTGTGTTGCAGCAGTTAAACACTAGTGTGGTGAAGTAGTGGGCGCATGCGATGGAGTTCAGAGGAATTTATGTGACTCCAATGGAACAACACAGATTTCCATGGGCCCAAACCTGTGAGGAGTTGTTTATAAGTTGGTTGGAGTATGAGAAAATTCACCCTTTCGAAGGGATATCTTGAGACGACTGTTGGAAAACTGTTTGGAGAGAACATCACATGGCGAGTTTTGTTTTGTTTAAACTACAGTTAGTCATTATTTTTAGTTAATTTTACATTATAAATAAGAACATCGATCAATTAGTTAAGGGTCGATGGTTGCTGCAAGAAACTCTTATGTTTTGGTTTTTTCAAGAATTATTTTCAACCTACCATTAATAGAGAAGTCATTATGAACCAGAGACAAAGTTATTTTCATCAAACGCATGTGTGATTGGAGGTGGAGAAAACTATTTCCTATCTCGTTTCATGAATGATGTTGTAATGAGTAAGAGCTATTTAATCTATTTTCAAGTTATCTCGTGCGATATTTTGTTGTTCTTTACTTTAATGATGAAGATGAATCATTGTGTTATCATGTGATGGATTATTAAAGTAGGTGGATTATTTTTCTTGCCTTTGTTTTATCGCATATGTGTTTTCTTTCTGATAATTAGTATCTCAAACAGTAATTGGATTCTCACATGCTTAATGTATTATTACTATGCCTGTGGTATAGAATTGTCGTCTGTATGCTTGAGTAGCGGGTTATCCCAAGCTCAGCCTCTTCTCTAGTAGTTAAACTTAATTCTATTTTGTTTCCAAGTTGGTTTATACCGGCTTACAATCTTACTTTGGTCCCACCTAAGAGAAAATACAAAAAGAGAAAGTCCCAATTGAAGGAGACGCCTTCGCAAGAAAATGTAAAGCCCATCGATTAATTGGTTGGATCGTGGGATCTGGAGAACCATTCCACCATTAAATGTTGCAGAGTCTAATTGGGCCTCGGTGGCGGGTTTGGTTCCTGTTGTTGAACTAAAGGGATTTAGGACCCATCAACACCAGGGAATTCTTTTGGAAACATATTTGAGAAATCTAATAGCACATGATATTGTTCTATAGTCAACGCATCATCTTTCTTGTTCATAGTAATCATGACATACAACTTACATTATTTTCTAAAACGTTTCTTCAATTGCAACATTTAAATTAATCTTAACAATAATCTTCTATTCATCCCTACTAGGATTCTTTTATGTCATGAATCATCTATAAAATAAATATTATTTTCTTTATAGTCTAACATTGCATCATGAATCTCTAACAAATCCATACTTATAACTACATCATAGGATCCCAAGGTAGTTGAATACAACGATGTTTAGGTTGTGCATACACCAAGGTCAATCTCATAATATTTAACTAAATGTCCTACTTCTTTCTTAACTCGGGAAACCATTTATATTTTATTCAAATCCTCTTGATTAATTTCCATCATTTTTTATCTTAATAATGCATTATGAGAAATGAAACTTTTTATTTCTCTTGGATCTATTAATAATGAAAAAATGATATTATTTATCTTCCCTGAGGTCTCAAGTACCGTAGATTGATGCTTAGTTTGGAAATTGTTAACTATTGCATGGATCTATGATCTTTACCCATATCACCCATAGCAGCATGACTTAGCTTTTATATAACTCCACTCTATGTGCATGGACATTCCCTGTGAAAGTGTAGTCCTCCACATGTCCAATACCCCCTCTTAGGAGGTTGACTCTAACTCCCAGAATGAGGAAAAGTAACCCCACTATGCTACTATTTATATCAAACCTACTGCATCAATGGCCTATATAGAAGTCTTTGGTTACCTTTCAAACATTTATGAGTACTTGTCACCTAACCTTGTGACACATCCCTGCATCCTACTACTAGTCTCAATGCACTAGTTGATTTTGATACCTATCTTGGTCGACTAGAACCTAAAGGTCTCAATGATCTAAATTGACCATGACCCATAAGTTCCTCCTCATATTTTACATCCCTCTACGTTGCCTCATTAAAAGTGTGGGGCATCGGTATCCTAACCTTAGATCTGATATCATAGTCAATCTATATACAATTTTTTCAACCTGTAGCTTATGTGTGTTCAAGTGTTATGCATACCTCAGCAATTCCATAAATCTAGATTCATATTCATATATTGACTTGTTATTTTGTCTTAATGAGTTAAACTTATTTAGTTGTCTCTCAATGAACTCCTATGAGAGATAATGTTCTCTAAAACATTCCTCAAATAGTTCCCATGGAATTTTAGACATATCCATCCCTAACAATGGAAATAAGATCTTCCACCGAAGAAAATCACTTCCCTTTAACTAAAATATACCCATATGCACCTTGAAATTGGATGTGTAATCCTTTAGTGAGAAACACATCAACATTTTCTCCAACCAGGCTTAAGTTTCCTATCCATTAGTGGAGCCCAAAAATTCTAGAAACTTTACTTTTTCCATCTCTCTATGAACATGGGTACTTGGAGTATTTTGTGATCCCTCTACATCCATCAAAACACCTTCTTCTTATCTTTCCAATCTATCCATCATTGCATCCAACATTCTTTAGAAAGAGTGCATCATGCTTATCACTTGTCTGGTAGGCACATGTCCATGTTCCTCTTCTCTTTGCAGATAATGTGGAAGTGTAGGCTACAATGGAGGATGTGCACCCCAATATCTAGCTAACCTACCTCTCCTTCTTCTTTTATCCATGTCTACATGGCATGAGGAAACAATTCAAGTTTGATTAATTTGGTTTTCAAATATTTAAAATAATTAATAAAAATTTAATGCATGGAATAAAAAAATGGTTCTAAGGCCCTAGTGTATTAAACTTATCCTCAATACCACATCTAATGCCCTTCCTAATGTTAACTTCCCAAATTACACTAATATATATGAAGTGCAATCAATTTAACCTTCTAAATAAAAATGCATAAGGTTGCGTTACTCACATAAAGCTATATCATTATTTTTACCATACATTTATCGCTAGTGTCATATTTAAATATTTTTTGTGCAATTTATCTTAATTTTAAAATATTTATCAACAACCTAATGTTTAATACTTTAAATGGATGAGCCAAATCTATTATTATTTGCTTTGAAAACCTCTTCAAATAGTCTTTTACTTTCCAATAAAAGTTGTATATATATATATATATGACAAAATTCTGACAACTTCTTAAATTATTGTCAAATCCCATTATAAACTATAAATGGAAATGTGATCAATCGTTTTCATTTGATTAAATTTTCCATAAATTTATAAACAGAATTTAAAAAGAAACAAGCCTATAAATGATATATGGATTTTGTATTTGAGATTCAAATTTTCATTCATTGCTTAAATCTTCTTTTCTTTATTGTCTAACATTGCATCATGACTCTCTAACCAATCCATACTTAGAAATACATAATAGGATCCCAAGGTGGTTGAATACAATGATGTTTAGGTTATGCATACACCAAGGTCAATCCACAATATTTAACTAAATTTCCTACTTCTTGCTTAACCCCGGAAGCCATTTATACTTTATTGAAATCCTCTTAATTCATTACCATCATTTTTTATCTTAATAAGGAATTATGAGAAATGAAAATTTGTATTTCCCTTGGATCTATTAATAATGAAAAATTGATATTATTTATCTTACTTGAGGTCTGGAGCATTCTATAATGATGCTTAGCTTGGAAATTGTTCATTGTTGTATGGATATATGTGCTTTACCTAGATCACCCATAGTAGCCTGACTTAGCTCCTATATAACTCCACCCTATGTACACGAGCACTCCCTCTAAAAGTGTGGTCTTCCACATGTCCAACATCGTGTCTTAGTAGGTTGACTCTAACTCCTAGACTGAGGAAAAGTAACCTTACTATGTTATTGTGTCTATCGATCCTACTGCATCAGTGGCCTATATGGAAGTATATGGTTCCCTATCAAAAATTTATGAGTACTCATCACCTGACCTTGTGACACATCCCTGCATCCTACTACTAGTCTCAATGCACTAATTGATTGTGATACCTTTCTTGGTGCACTAGAACCTAAAGGTCTCAATGATATAAATTGACCACCACCCATAAGTTCCTCCTCAGCTTTTACAGCCCTCTAAGATGCCTCATACAAATTGTGGGGCATTAGTATCCTAACTTTAGATCTGATATCATAGTCAATCCATATACAAATTTGTCAACATGTAGCTTCTATGTGTTCAAGTGTGATGCATACCTTAGCAATTTCATATATCTGGCTTTGTATTCGGGTATTGACTTGCTATTATGTCTTAATGAGTTAAACTCATTTAGTTGTCTCTCAATGAACTCCTCTGAGAGATAATGTTCTCTAAAACATTCCTCAAATAGTTCCCATGGAATTTTAGACACATCCATCCTAACTGTGGAAATAAGATCTTCCACCAAAGAAAATCACTCCCCTTTAACTAGAAGATATCCATATATACCTTGAGATTGAATGTGTAATCCCTTAGTGAAAAACACATCAACATGTTCTCCAACCAGGCTTCAATTTCCTATCCATTAGTGGAGCCTCAAAATTCTTGAAACTTTACTTTGTCCATCTCTCTTCTCTTTCCAATATATTCATCATTGCATCCAACTTTCTTTGGAAAGAGCAGATCATGCTTATCACTTTTGTGGTAGGCACGTGTCCTTATTCCTGAACATGTTTCTCTTCTCTTTGTGGATAATGTAGAAATGTAGGGTACACTGACATCCATATCTACATGGCATAAGGAAACAATTCAAATTTGATTAATTTGGTTTTCAAATATTTGAAATAATTAATAAAATTTCAATACAAGAATAAATAAATGGGTGCAAGCCCCTAGTGTATTAAACTTATCCCTAGTACCACATATAACACCCTTATGGGTGTTAACCTCCCAAAATACACTAATATATAAAAAAAAGTGCAATCAATTTAACCTTCTAAAAATGTATAAGGTTGTGTTACTCACATAAAGGTGCATTATTATTTTTTTAGCATGCAATTATCTCTAGTGTTATATTTAAATATTATTATTTGCACAATTTATCTTAATTTAAAAATATTTATGAACCTAATTTTTTTATATTTTTAATGGATGAGCCAAAACTATTTTTATTTTCTTCAAAAATCTCTTTAAATAATCTTTTACTTTCATTTATTTATATATATGAAATTCTCACACCCTTTTATAATGTATAAACCAAAACTATTTTTATTTTCTTCAAAAACCTTTTTAAATAATCTTTTACTTTCATTTATTTATATATATGAAATTCTCACATCCTCTTAAATTATTAAATTTATTCTTAGTATTATTTCTAATGTCCCAATCTTAATTTTTATTAATTAATGGATCCAATATTATAATTAACAATAAAATTATTCAATTCCTTTACATGGATATCTAATTATAAACTGTAAATGGAAAGGTGGTCAATTGTTTTCATTGGATTACATTTTGCATAAATTTATAAACAAAATTTTAAAAAGAAACAATCCTAGATATATTATATGGATTTTGAATTTGAGATTAAAATTTTTATTAGTTATTTAAGACCAAAATGTTATAATGGGTTTAGTAGTTAAAAACATATGTTTAAATAGGTTTAGTAGTTAAAAATATATGTTTCCTTAGAATTGCTAAAATTATTTTCACATTATAATGAATTATTTCCAAATCAATTTAAAATTCAACAAAATATTTAATTATATACATAATTAGGTCACACGACTTCTTGGTTCAATATATAAGATCTCAATGTTTAACAGAAAAACAAACTGATTCTAATCCCTACAACTTAAAGGAAGGATTCATTTGTATTGGTTTACTCGGTCTAAAATAGGTAAGTATTCGAACCCTTTTGACATATCTCAACGTTGTTCATAGCTTGGCACAACTGATTGCATTTAACACTCTACAGGTCTCTTGTACATTTACATAAGATGTAACACATGTAATACAAAGAGTTCAGTCAAAGCAAATGCATAGCAAGTATCTTACAGCCTGTCGGTCTAGTAAAATGCGACTCAAGAGATTTTCGTTTGAGCCTGGCGCTGTAACAGAATAACACTCGAGGAGAATTTAATTCAATTCAAAATACGAACAATCTTACATTAATAAGTCCATCCGTATATATATATATATATAACTCTTTCAAATCAATTCGCATGTTCTCCTTTTCACACCTATGATTGGTATGAGATAGTGGTGCAATATTTTGTTTTATACCAGAACCATGGATAGGATTTGAAGTTTGATCCTCTAGGCATACATGCAAACTGTTCCTCAGCAGAAACATAAATACATATTAATGGCAAATAAACCAATAGACAGCTGCAATCACATAAGGAAAGTGATCATATTAAAGAACATAGTATCTATGTGAAAAAACATTTCTATGAAAAAAAATTAGTATTTATGTGAAAAAACATTTCTATGAAAAAAAATTAGAGGACAATGATAATCAATATTTTTATTATTCAAGGGAGAATTACAACAGCAGAATTACAGGGTTACAATCTTTCTCACACCCTCATCTCACACAGTGTATTACACTACATTACTTGCATATTACACCTCTACAAATATGCATAAATATATAGTATCTATTAGACAATTAAACAACTGATTACAACTTGATCCACCAGTTACACAAACTAGTCACTATAGTGTGCATGCAAACACATTCCATTTTTAACTTATAAATTTAACTATGTACATCATGATATACATTAATTTTGAAAATTTCAACACAAACCCCTCTCTCCACACACATAATTAAATTACTACACAGTATAGTATAATATTGTATCAAATTTATTCATTATAACACATAATTAAGTTACTACACAGCAATATAATATTGTATCAAATTTATTCATTATAACTTTTCCTTATTTTACATAACCAATATACAAATAAGCTTTTTCCCAATCATATACTAAAACAAAGACCTTTTAAACTCAAACTTAACTTATTCAAAAATACAACTTGTTAAAACTAATACAAATAAACTTTCTCCCAATCATATACTAAAACAAAACCTTTTAAACTCAAACTTAACTTATTCAAAAATGCAACTACAAGAAATGTTAAAACTAATCTAGCTGTCACCTTTGTGAGCACACCTGGTTGAGTGGACTTAGACTCCACTTTTGCTTTTAGTCAAGTTATTGTTTATTGCAGTGTTAGGTAGAGATCAGTTGGATCCTTGTTGTATTTTGTGTAATCTGAGTTTTCTTACATTACTGGTTTTGGCATTGTTGTTTTTCTGAGTTTCTGACTGTCATAATATTAGAGACTTTGTCATAGTATTAGAGCAGGTTATGATTTTGTCATGGTATTAGAGTAGGTTTAAAAAATTTTATAGAGTTAAAGAGCAGAACGGATCCGAGAAAGGGAGTATAAGACTATTTTTTTTTGCATTTTGCCTCCCTTTAATGGTTAAGAACATGTGTTTCCTCTTAAGAAGTCACAAGTTCAAATCCAGAGAAAATAAGGTATGTATATCTCTATAGACTTTACAAATTAAATCTCTGAGCAAAAAGAGTCTCATACACCAATTTGTATCTAACTTAACTGTGACCTTAAAAATAAATTATTATTATTATTATTATCATTGAAGCAAACCCCTAAAAATAACCAATTGCTACACTTCATTGACTGAAGCTCCAGTTTTGTACAAGGTTTCATCCGTGGAGAGCACTTGAATATCCCTCTCGGTGTTTATTCAGATTCGCGGGAGAATTCATAGTGTGGATGGTCGAAGGTATTCAAGGTTTGGCGTCGAGTGCAAAGGTCTGCGCAGTTCATGAAATAGAATGTTGATTTCCTGCGTTTGATCTGAAGGCCTCGAGAATGTTGATTTCCTTTTTACGTCGTAGATACATTTCTTTGGCAATGAAATAGTTTTGCAGGTATTTTGAGGGTCTAGCTCCTCTTCAATCGACATCAAAATAAAAGGATTTTTTTTATTAGGAATTAAGGAGGAAACAATCCAGGTATTTTTTTATTTACAGTTCTACATTTTTTCTTAAAAATGGCTTCCTCGACCAATTTAGGGCCAACCCAAGGAATCAAATCATTCTTCCAAGCTCAAGAATGTTGGGAACTTGTAAAGAATGGTTTCACAGAGCCACCTGCA
>JZKD02S1507848.1:446-30316 GCA_000966675.3 Picea glauca
ATATACCACCGGTTACATATTACAATACATGCCATTTGAAACCTCGCGCATATGTGTTATAACATATGGTTATATGTTATGGTTTGGAACCATGGGTCGGGGCTAAGCCCCGACCCGCCCCCTTTCCATTTATTACATTGCATTGATTTAAATATATACGTAAAAACATATATAACAAGGAACAATGGCGAGAAAGTTGGTTAGCGGAGGCTTTGTAAGGTTTGTGCTATGGGAGGTCCAGGGGTCGAACCCCGTGGACTCCCAATACAATTTTTACATATGAAAATAATGACCAACGAATGAGCAACACGTGGTTCCCTCGGGTTGGGCCACGTGTCCTCATACTATTCGCTCAAAATGGACACGTGTCAACATGCTACTCGCCAACATCAGCCAATGAAAACATGCCACGTCACCCACCTGCCATGTCACCATATGGATGGTACGGCCCTGCCACGTCACCATATGGACTGTACGGACAGGTACAGTTAGCATCCAAAAATTTTGCCTGTTTGGCTTGGTGGACAAATCGCGATATCTTCTCCATACGGACTCTGTTTGAGAAAGTAAATATACTGCCGGAATTAGGAAGATGAGACAGACGCAATGGCACTATTTTTGTCGCATTCCGAGCACTTTGAAAATTGAGCAAAATTTGATCCCCTGATCAAGAGCAGAAAAAAAGAGTCAAGTCCATGATAGAATAGACCATCAATGAAATGAAGCTTTTAGACTGTGAAAAAGTGCCAAGAAACCAAGGGTATTCTGCATAATATTGGGATATCATCCTAGACTTTTCTGGAAGAATTGATGAGGTACTCTACAACAATGAAGGAAATACTCCTTGTATTGTGTGGAACAGGTAATGTGGGTGCCTAAGAGATTCTTTGTCCTCAAGAAGCTCAAAAGTTTCCTACTTCACCTTGGTGGTATGATAGCCCTTATAGGAGGTTGTTTTCACCATGGACTACCTACAGTTGGGTGTTAATGACTCACTCATTTGGATGTTTGGTCTGTATCATTAAAAAAAAAAAAGTTTATAAATATATTCTGGATTATAAATTTGTTTCTAAAATATTCGATAAATACCTTGTTTTTACTTTTATCATTTGTATGTTGTGTTCATGAGAAATTCTATAGATCATTGTTCTGTAATTGTTGTTGAATTCAATTCTAGGCAAACCTGTCTTTTTGGAGGGATAAGATATATTTATGGACAAAATTTACAACCGGGAATTTATCTCTACTATTGATTCATGTGAAATTATACTTTCCCCTCACTTGCAAAATTAATGGAGGTCACATGTAACATATACATACCCTACCATATTCTTCAACTCAAAACAACGAATTCAGTGGCTGAGAACCGCCTAGGGTTTCGTTGTTGAAGCTCCCCTGCTGCTGCTATGGCATCCCCCAGAGGAGGGGAGCTTTCGCCCCCTCCTTCTCCTGCAACCTCCTTCTGAAAGCTCCTGGCCTCCCAAGGCAAGAATCTTCCCCCTACTGAACCCCCAAGCTTCATCAAGAAGCTCGATTCGATCCCCGAAATTGATCTACCCCCATATCACCCAATGCATGTAGCAATCTCTCTGTCAGACCAAGGATTGGTCGGACAATTCATGGGGCTTTGGTTGTCAGCCCAAACCACTGATAACTAGATCGAAAGAAACTGGCGACCATTGATCAAGAGAAGTGTAACTTGATATGCGGTGGGAAGAGGATTCTTCATCTTCGAATTCATCTCCTAGGAAGATAGAGATCGCATCTTCAGAGATGGACCGTACTTCATGGGCACACAAGGGCTATACCTTAATCGTTGGACACCAAGATTTGACCCGGCGGTCAAAGTACCTAAGGACATCCTTGTCTAGGTCAGACTCCCCAATATCCCTATCCACTGCTGGAACCCCTCTTCGCTCCAGGCAATCGGGAATGGGCTAGGTCAATATATTGACAGAGCGGATTCTAAAGATCAATACTCCTGCACACGCATTTGTGTGGAAGTGGACCTAGAGGTGGTCCTTCCAGAGACAATCAAATTAAAGGTTGGAGAATGGCATCACTATCAGAAGCTAGATTATAAACAGTTACCTTTCAAATGTAGAGGATGCCATGAATACATCCATTTCCAACGAAACTGCCCTAAAAACCCAAGCAAGGAGAAAGAAAATGGAGAAGGGTGGAAACAACCAAGGAAAGGAAAAGATTCATCTAGAGAAAAGGACTAAGGAATGACAATACAACCCTTGCATAGCCCACGGAACAAGGAAAACAACCAAAATTAAGGACATAAAACAACTTCAGACTACTGGATCAGAATCATGCAGAAAAAACGATAGGAGAAGCTCCTTAGGAAGGTCCACGAGCCGAAGAACCGCATGGGAAATCAAACCTAGAAACTAGAGAGATGTCGGCCCCAAAGATAGAATAAGAGAAAGCCAAGACTGGAGCAGGAAAGGACGTGGATCTATACATAGAGGAAGGAGAGGTCTCCTTAGAAAGTGAATATGAAGGGGCAAGTGACACCTTGGTCACCCCAAAGAAAGAAGGAAGAGGAAGAAAAATCAAAAAAAGAAGAAAGAGATCAGGAAACATTTAAAGACGTCCCGAATGGCTTGCAACCAACAATCAGATAGCTGATCAGTGTAAGAAATACAAGGAAGCACTCCAAGGCTCTTCAAGGATCCCACGCATCCCCCCAAGGTAAATCATGAAACTAACATCCTAGAATTTTAGGGGATTCAACAGCAAAATGAAGGAACAAGCACTAAAAGATATCATAAAAACGTTTAAGTCCAATATCCTACTACTCCAGGAGACCAATATGGAAGAGCAATACTTCCTCAAAACAACAAAAGCACTCTGGAAAATAAGCCAAGGAATATCAAAAAGCACAAGAGGAGCCTCAGGAGGTATAGGCACCCTCTGGAACACTATGAAGTTCAAACTAGTCAATTTTGAAGCAAGAACTCATTGGATCTACACCAGCCTCCTTCACAGAGAAACAAGCCAATTGGTAAGTCTCTTCAATCTTTATGTGCCAGTCTTGTTAGAGAAAAAAAGAATTTTTTGGGATTCGCTAAAAGATTACCTGCAACTAAAGGATCTAGATAATATCATTATCGGGGGGGATCTAAATGTGACCCTAGATCTAACTGAGAAAAAAAGTGGCTCCATTCTACGAGACCCAGTAAGAGAATGGGTAGAAGATATCATGTGCGATTGGGAGTTGGAAGACATCAAACCAACAAAAGGTAAATACATGTGGTCAAACAAGAGGGTAGGCCCGGTGCACATTGCTGCTAGATTAGACATGTTCTTAGTCCAAAGATCCTTCTTACTTCTAGGCCTCACACCCTCCTATTCAATCCTCCTGCACAATGTGTCATACCACAAACCAATCCTCTTAGAAATCTCACCTGACAAGAATCAGACCAATCCCTTTCAGATTCAATCCAGCTTGGATCCATGATGAAGGCTACCAGAAGTCGGTTACCAAAATCTGAAATGACATAGTAAGAGGCTCAGCCTTCCTTGTTTGGGAAGAAAAACTCAGGAGACTAAAGGCAACGTTAAAGTCTTGGGTTAAAACCCATTCAAACCCAATTGCAATTTGCCAAGAAGCCCAAAAGCAACTAGGGAACCATCAGCTTGAAATGGAAAATCAGGAAATCACCCAAGAAACCTGCATCAAGAAGACCAACTCCTAAAAAATTGGTACAAAGCCCACTGAGAGGAGGAAAATTACTGGCGACAAAAATCGAGAAGCCTCTGGTTGGAGGCAAGAGATAAAAACACTAGCTACTTTCACAAACAAGTTGAGGCAAGGAAGCAGTACAAGAAAGTCACAGAAATTCAGGTTCAAAACCAAACAATAATAGATTTTGAAATCATAAAAGTAGCTGCAGAAAATGCTTTCGAAACTCTCTACACAGAAACTCAACGGTCTTCAATCGACTCTAAATCTTACCTTCTCTCAATTGTCCCTTCCCTCATCCAAGAAGAAGTCAACATGAGTATAACAAAGGCAGTAACCCAACAAGAAATAAAAGAGGCACTTGATCAAATGAACCCAGACAAAGCCCCAGGTCATGATGGTTTCATAGACAGATTCTTTCAACACAATTGGGATATAATCAAATTAGACCTTACGAAACTGATCCAAAAATCTAAAACTTGTAGCAAGGTAGGAGGAGGAACAAATTTGTCTTTCCTTGCTCTTATCCAGAAATAAAAAGGAGCGGTCAATTTTGGAAGATTCCAACCAATCTCCCTATGTAACACAAGTTACAAAATCCTCGCAAAAATAATAGCCACCATAATCAAAAAAATTCTCCTAGCAATCATCCCTAAAAACCAAGGCGGGTTTATAAAAGGCAGACATATAGTGGACAATATCATCCTAGTTCAAGAAGCTCTACACTCTAGCATCTGAAGGAAAGACAAAGGTATGATTATAAAGCTCGATCTTGCTAATGCGTTTGACAGGGTAAGACATAACTTCCTTTTTAGAGTCATGGAAAATTTTTGTTTTGCCCTAGCATTTATAAACTGGATAAAAGATTGCATTAGCTCCCCCTGGATAGCACCTCTAGTGAATGGAAGGATCACTAAGTTCTTTCAAGCCTCCAGAGGACTCAGGCAAGGCTGCCCCCTTTCTCCTCTTCTTTATGCCATCCAGACCTCAGTGCTAAGCTTCCAATTAGACTATTGCCAGATGAATAAAAACATCCTAGGCCCAAGGATAGCCCATGTGGTAAAGGACATAAATCATGCCCAATTTGCAGATGACACACTACTGATGGGAGGAGTGAGTTTGCAAACAACAAGGAAATTCAAAAATGAGTATATGTCTACACAGAAATCTTCGGCAACACCATAAGTCTGATTAAAAGCAAGATCTTTGGATGGAACATCACACCAAGGGAAATGATAGATATCTCTAGAATTCTGAGAATGGAAGGCTGCACAAACTGGGAGGCCTTTAAATACATGGGAGTCCCAATTTTCAAATCCAAGACAAAGGCTTCACAATGGAACCTGCTGATAGACAAGTTAGAAAACAAAATAAACTCCTCGGGAACAAGCTGGCTAAATCTTGCAGGCAAAGTGGTCCGCATCAAAGCAGTTCTAGCAAACATTCTGATCTACCAAAGCTCCCTGTTACTTGCCCATGTTTCCACAATCCAGAAAATTGAAACACTATTCAGAATATTTCTATGGGAAGGAGGAAAGCAATCAGGGAAAAATTGCATCTAATAAGCTGGGAAAAAATCTCCAAGCTTGTCTTAGAAGGAGGCCTTCATTTTAAAAACATCCTGACACAAAATCTAGCTTTAGGAGCAAAGATACTATGGAACCTAATCACAAGGACCCCTTCCTAGAGTAAAAAATCACTTTGGAGGAAGTACTTTCGAGGCCTAAGGAAAAAGTGCCTAGATTGCCCAGCTGTGGTGGAGAAAGGATCCCCAATCTTCTCACTGTGTCAGAAGGATTTGAAACACTTTAGCCCTAAACTTACCTGGATACCTGGAAATGGAAAAGCGATCAACGTTTGGGAAGACTCAATAATGGGAGACCCACCTCTAGGCTCGAGACAAGATCTTAACTAGCTCAAAGTGTGGATGAGAACTCAGAATTTAAATACTTTGTGGGATATCTCAGTTTGGGGAAATGATGAAAAAAAAGCTTGGAAAAATTGGGAAATGGATAACATACCCCCAAACTTAGAAGAGGAATGGAACACTCTAAAGTTCTTCCTATAAGGGAAATCCCCCCTAAAATAAAGGAAAAAAGACAAGAGAGGTTGGGGAACACGCTCTGAAATTTACACTACAACGGCTGGGTATCAACACATGGTCTCTGTCCCTAATGTCCCCCCAGATCCAACAATTTGGAGAGCAATTTGGACTGCCAAATCTATCCCAAAGATAGACATGTTTGTTTGTACCATGGCTCATAGAGGTATCCTAACTGGAGAAAACTTAAGACGAAGAGAATGGGAAGGTCCTCATAGATGTCTCCTCTGTCTTCAATAAGAGGAAACCATAGACCATCTGCTCCTAAGCTGCGTTTGCTCCAAGGAAGTCTGGCCATTGGCCCTGGGTTTCACCTTCAAGCTCCCACAAGAAGCCAACATCCTACTCCAAAACTGGAATTCCCTCTGTCCCTTCTAGACAACAAAAAAAGGCCAAATCTCCACCCTTTGGAGAACTCTCCCTAAATTTATACTCTGGAAGATTTGGCTCGAACAAAATAACAAGATTTTTAGGGATACCAAAAGCAGTCCAGCTCAAGTTGCAACCAAGATAAAGGCATATTTTGGGGAGATCGCCCCCCACTTCTGCAAAGTTAAAAACTCAAAGCCCCTGGAGCCAAAAGAGGAACATTGGATTGAACACTTTAAACTCCAATATCAACAACAAAAAACAGGCAACAACTGTCACCAGGAAATTTGGGAAATCCAGAAGGAGGAGAAAGATTTTGATGAATGGAAGAGAAAGGAAAACAAGCATATTTTGTTCTTTGATGGGACCTCCAAAGGAAATCTAGGTTCGACTAGTGGAGGTGGAGTCCTGGTAAGCCCAATAGGTCACCCAGAACTCATCTTTTCCTGGGGACTTGGAACAGAATATAACAATAGAGCAGAAGCACTGGCCCTCTGGCAAGGACTAACTCAAGTAATTAACCACAACATCCAAGATCTAGTGATAATAGGGGACTCCAGGTTAGTAATCCAAGCCTTAATCCTTGGTAACAGAGTAAAAAATGCAAAACTCCATCATATTCTAGAGAAACTCCAGCTCCTCCTTAGAAGTATTCATACTTACAAGCTTTACCATGTCCTCCGGAGTCTGAATGCATCAGTAGATGCAGAGGCCAACAAAGGAGCCAGCTCTCATATTGGAACCTTACAAATAAATGGAATCACAACTAGAATGGATCTGCCTTGAGACTTGGGGAAAAAGATCAGTAGTTGAAAGGGGCGCGAGATGGAAATGCCATAAGGCACAAGAGACAACACACAAAGGAGAACCCAAGGCAGGTAAAGACAAAGAAAATGTCAGAATGGATGGACATAAACATCATTTGGTCGTTGAATTTTCAGGGAAATCCATCACTCCAGATCACGCAAATCGTTTAGGGGAGATGAATCTGGAAGAAGTTGCAGATAAAAGGGAAGAAAAGAAGGGCCTCCTCATACCCAGAGCATATGAAGGCAAGAGAGACAGTCAAGTAAAGGCAGAGAGAAGCGTGCACACAACTGTAGTAGTCTAGGAGAAACAAGGAAGGAGAAGGAGATGGCGTCCAACTCAGGCAACAAACTAGAAGAAGACCTGCAATGTCTCAAGCATATGATGCATCATCAACTGGATTTTCTCCAGAACTTAGACATTGATGTTGGAAGGCACTTGGAAATGCTCGAATCTAATATCACCACAACAAAATTTGGGCTAACAGAGGAGCTGGGGAAGTTACATAAAGAACTCAGAGATCCTAAACAAGAGTTCTAAAACAGAGTCAGCAATCTGGAAGAAAAAATGAAACATTTGAACAAAGAATAGAAGACAGAGAGGGACCAACCCAAATAGGATGATCCAAAGTAATTTGATCAATAGTTTAGAAACATGGAATGCAGATCTAAAACCATTACAACGAAGAAGGCGTTTTGTATAGAAGCCTCCGCAGTAAATGAATCTATTAGTTTTTCTCTTTCCATCGCCTGGTAGAAAGGCATAGCCTCCAGGATTTGTAACCGATTAAATAAAATATGTCTCAGTCCTTCCGTAACTGCATTAGTGGCTTCGCCACTGTTTTCTTTAATTAAAAATCCATTACCCATTTTTGTCAGAAAAAAAACCATATACATACCCTACCGGAGTCTTCATGCATTTCGTATGTATTATTGGGTCTATAGTTTTAATGATCTGGGTCAAATTTAGAGACCCCAAAGACTCATACATTTCATTTGTGAATTAATGAAATTGGATCTTTATGTGATGAATTGTAATTCTATAATTTTAGTCAAATTTCCTCTCATGTTTTCTATCTACGTTGGCATTGTAATTTTTGGCTGCCTAGTCTTGTTGTTTCTCATTCTGGCATGTCACATTTACTCAACATGTGGTTGTGATTCATTTTTCACTCCCAAGTCCTGCCATAATTTCTTCTCCTTGTCCCTGTAAGTTCAAGTTACTAAGTTTAACTTCTAGAAGAATTAACTCTCCAAACCACCATCTATAAGAATATAAGTGAGACCCCTACTAGTTCCATGGCTCAACTTTCAATCTACACATGGAAATAAGCATGCAATATGAAGTTGTGCCCATACTTCCCTTCATGTCCAAATGGAGGGTTACTTCCATTTACAATATTGACTTGGTAACCTGAGGGAAATTCAACCTTATTTGAACCTAACCTGAAGATTTTGATGAACAATAGTAAAAACTGCTACAATTATGAAGACAGTTGTGTAATGAGGACTTATTTTGCATTTGTAGGCTTTATTTATTTTTCGATTTGTCTATACTAATCCACAAAAAGGCTTAAAAAAATACAAATAATCTAGGAGGATAAGGACATCGTTGTGTGATCATTGTAAAGATTTTGTTTATTTATTTGGTTCTAAATCTCAATTTTACTACGAAAATATATCTATTTGGCTGGTAGATGTCTCAAGTTAAAGTAACAAAGTGTATGTAATATTGATGCTACAATTTGCAAGTATATATTATAGCTATGTATAGACATGGGGTTTGATCATGTAGTCAAGAGATCAAAATCTGGCTCAAGCCATGTGTTTTGTTGGAGCTTGTTTTTAATAGTATCTTTATTGGGGTCTTTTCCCATTACTAGATTTATATGTTTGTTTCTTTATGCATGGATATATGGTCAAGGGATGTTTTTTTTATGCAAGGATATATGGTGAAGGGAGGTTTTTGGTGCTTTCTATCAATGGTTGCATTCATGTTCTTCATTTCAATTTTCCACATACCTAGGGAGGTAACAACTTGGGAATGCTAATAATTCAAATATGAAAAGATATGCAACTATATATGTATGGTGTGGAATATGAATCGAAAGACATATAGGCATACATAACTCGATTAACAAAAAGTCACAGGGCATGCATTGAGATTTGGAGCCATAATTATGTTCCTTGTAGTGAGGTTGAATCACTTTTGGCTGGGGATGGATGCACATCAATAAATCATGTGAATTCATATGCATTGAACTAACTACATGTCCAGAGTGCATGGGTCTTAGGTTCTCTGCAAACAGAGGATATGTTTAAGTGATATGTATAGGTTTCCCATGTTGAGATACAAGTAATCATACCCTGGATTTTTCCATAATAAATATTGGGCTTGAATTTTATAGGAAGTCCTAAGAGAAAGTTCTATGTTATGTTGTCTTGCTGAAGTTCCCATATTATGTGATAAAGAATATGCAAACATGTGATAAAGAATATGCAAACATGTGATAAAGAAGATGTAAACAGATGGAAGACAATTGGAGGGGGCTTTGAATTGAGAATTTTGAATTGAGCATTGTAATATGAATATGAATATGAGATGTTCCTACAAAGTTAGTGATTATTTATCTCCTTGTTGGATAAAGGGATACTATACATAAAATTTCATGGAAATTGGTGAATAGATATTCCAAATATTTCAAGGAAAGAGAAAAAAAAGTGTCCCTTATTAAAAAAAATTACAAATTTGGAAAGAAGTGAGTGAATTTTGTTTCAGGGAGCTTGGATAAACCTTCCAATTAGAGGAATCCATGTTGATCAATATTAGTGGATAAAGGAAACTATACATAAACTTTTAGGGAAAATGGTGAATAGATATCCCAAATATTTCAAGGAAAGAGAAAAAAAAGTATCCCTTATTATAGTTTTTCACAAATTTGGGAAGAAGTGAGTGAATTTTTGTTTCGGGGAGCTTGAATAACTCTTCCAATTAGAGGGATCCCTTTTGATCAATATTAGTTAGCCTGTCTTAAGATAAACATTCTTTCATTTTAGTAACACTTTTTTTTAAAAGGAAATTTAGAGTACTCTTTGTGCTAGAATATTCTTTATTCTTCTAATACATTCAATCTTTGTTTTTCTTCTAATGCATTCAATATTTGTTTCTCTACTTTAGTAGAGTTTGAAATGCATAATTTTGGTTAAAAATTTATTTCATTAATAGGCTTACACTCCATTCCAAAATTATATTCTCACTATATTTCAAAGTGTTGATGGAACACCCAAATGCTAATATGCAGAGTCTATAAATAAATTTAAATATAAAATCTGAATAGGCATGGAATAATATTGTTAAATTTCTCCATTGATGTAGAGGAAATAATGTTGTCTTAGAAAAGAAATAAGACATGTATGGAATTGTGTTAAGAAACGTTTATGAGCCATAATCCAAGTTACATTCACTCCATGTAGTGAAGTTATGTAGTTTATGGATTCAGTACTAATACCATTAACTCAAACTATATGGATGCAAGTTGCAACTAGTAGCTAACTTTTACTTTGTTTGTGGATCCAATTAACTAATGTTGTCAATATTGTTATCCCCTATCCTAGGGATAACTAAGGAGATCATGTCTCGAGGCCCACGGGTCCTAGACATGGAGTGTCGAGAGCTGAATGACTTGAGCATGGCCCTAGAGGTCCCCTCGTTTCTTCATTGCAACCCATCTATCAACAAAAATAGTATCCATCCAACTAGCCTGGTCTTGAAGTAGCAGTAAGTCATGCTCCATGAGGTAATGAGTCTTGGTATCATGGTATGTGTCACTCTGATTATTGAAGCATTTGAATATGTTTCACTGAATTCTCCTTCATTTCATAATGTTTTCTTGGAAATTATTCTCTTTAAATTGTTCATACCTAGGAGGGTGACATGATGCCCTATCAATTTAGTCTCCCTTTAGGATGGGTTTCCACTGAGTGGGTATATGAAAGTTCATCATCCATTCCCTTCATACTTACCAATTTCCATCTTTATTCCTCTCATTTTCCCCTACATTTGTTTGGGCATTGGGATTTGCCACACTAGGAAGGGTTGTACCTTGACTTGTGGGAAGAAGGGGATAAAGGCCCAAAGGGTAAAAGTAGTTGGCAAGATTTAAAAGAAAAAATGAAACCTTTGAGATGCTTCATCCAGGGATTCTTGAGAAAATAGTAAAAGTCTTATCAATAAGAAAAGGGAACTCGTAAGATAAATAGACACTCAAGGTATTAGTTGGTGGATGGGAGGCCTCATCATGAGCCAACCTATTATGACCATGGGCATGTAGCGGTATGACACTACTATCTATCTGGTCACCAAACCAGGGTAGTGGCTCTTGGTGTTATATCCAAGATAAAGGGGGTCTCATCACGAGCCAACCTTATCATCTCCGTGAAATGCTTGTGGGTAATGTTGTCACCTCTGGTCACCAAGCGATAACAATGCCCCTCATCTCTTCCCTTGAAGCATAAAAGAAAAAGATAAAAAGCAATAAAACTAAGAATAAAAGGCATTGAATGGGCTAGGAAAGAATGGCATCTATGATAAGGTGCAGCTCACCCTCTACAAAGGAACCCACAAGTAAGATCTACATTTCCATGTTATCACTACACCCCATGCCACCTCGCACACACTTACATGACCTAGATTGGTTCTCACCTAGGAAACACCCCAAACTTAAGAAGGATTATCCCAATAGAAAACCCTGAGACCTTCTCCAAACCTGACTTGTTAAACTACATAACAGTTTTTGAGCATTTGTTTAGGTAAAGGGGAGTTTGATGCACATGTTTAGGAAATTTGATTATTAGATGTGATTTACATTCTATGATCACTGTGACTTATGAACCCTTGGACGACGTGATTTTTTTTGTTGCAGGACCTTTCTTGGTGGACATGTACACATGGGGAAATGATTAGTTCAGACCTGATTTCCTTACTTAAAAAGGATATATCATTCAGGTGGGACGACAGTTCTAGCTCTCTAGTAGTGTTACTCTACTTTCCTATTGCATATATTATTTCAATAGTATAAGGAAGGAAAAATCGCTAGGGCTTAAGATTCCTTACTTTCTAGCAAATTTCTCTCTAGGGTTTGGATGCTTGAGGCCTTGGGTAACAAACACCTCCTCCATCCATCCCTTCTCCTTTGAAAAAGTATTATCATTGTTTCTTTGCTCCAAGTTTTTCCGCTGCTATTGTGACCCCCTTCCAACAAAAAGGCCCTACAATCATTCTTTGGGAAATAAATTTCATTTGAATATTTGTCCCAAAATTTTCCAAAAGGATAAAACCCAAAGAATATAGCATTTAGGTGGGATGACAAAGCTCTTCAATATTTTGAAGATATAAAAGACACCATCTCCCAAGCCCTAGTTCTTATTAGTTCTGATTACTCCCGAGATTTCATGATATTCTCTTTCACCTCTCAAGACACCATCACATGTGTCTTATTGTAAAACTATGTTTATGACCATGAACACCCTATTGCATTCATGATTAAAGTCCTTAGGGATTCAGAGTTGAATTACTCAATTACTGAAAAACAATCTTATGCCTTGGTGAAATCCCTCAATCATTTTATAAACTATGTGGGATATAATAATATTAAGGCCTATGTCCCTTACCCAACAATGAAGGATGTATTGTCACAACAAGATTTTATGGGTACTAGGGGCAAGTGGGTTTCCAAGATCCAAGAATATGACCTGGAAATAAAACCCATCAAGATTGTGAAGGGATAAGGGTTAGCTCAAATGTTGAATGAGATCAACGAAGAAGCTATACAAATGGGAGAAAATGAACAAGTGAATGTGGTGGTGAGTGATCTGGAACACAATGAATGGTATTTTGATATAATATATTACCTTAAGAACTTATCATGCCCAAACCATCTAGTGGGCTATAAAAGAAGAACTCTGAAGCTCAAAGCTATGAAATATTGTTTAACTGAGGATGGTCTTGGTTGGAAATACCCAGACAAAGTTCTCCTTAATTGTTTGAACAAATATGAGGCCAACAAATTACTGAAGGAATTGCACTCTGGGTATTGTGGGGGACACTTCGCTTCCCATAATACCGCACACAAGATCTTGAGAGCCGGATATTATTGGCCAACATTTTTTGTTGATACTGACCGGTATGTGAGCTCATGCCAACCTTGCTAATACTTTGAGGTAAACAAAAACTCCATACACAACCTTTAAAAACCATGGTGGTAGAAGCCCCTTTTCAACAATGGGGTTTGGATTTTATTGGTGAGTTTAAGGATTATTCAAGTAATGGTTACCGATGGATTTTGACTGCCACAGATTACTTTACCAAGTGGGTAGAATCTATTCCCACAAAGAAGGCTATTGAGGAGGTGGTCATGAAATTTTTGGAAGAAATAATTATAACGAGATTTGGGGTACCATCCAAAATCACCACTGACAATGACAAATATTTTAGCTCCCTTGCATTAGCAGAATTTTGTTTTAAGTACGACATCACTCTATCTCATTCATCAAACTACTACCCTCAGGGGAATGGTTTGGCATAATCAAGAAATAATAACCTCATGACAATTATCAAGAAGGTAGTGGGAGAGAAAAATAAGGCATGGGATATTAATATCAAGTATTCCCTATGGGCATATCGAATAACAACAAAAACCTCAATAGGAAAAACCTCATTTGAACTAGTATATGGATTCGAGGAAAAACTACCTATGAATCTCCAAATCCCTATCCTTTGTTTCACTCGGCAATACACCATAGAAGAAAAATCAATCCATGGACGAATTGATCAGTTGGTGGAGTTGGATGAATCCAGGAGGGTTTCCTTAGGTCAGATGGAGAAAATTCAAGAGAAAGTTAAGAACATCTTTGATCACAAAGCAAAAGAAAGAGATTTCATAGAAAGGGATTTAGTGTTGTTATGGGATAAAAGAAGGGAGAAACTTGGTATGCATAAGAAGTTGTATGGATTATGGATAGGTCCCTACAAAATTATGAGTCAAGTAGGAACAAACTTTTTTAAATTAACAACACGTGAAGGAGAAGATTTGAAACTTCTTGTGAATTCTATACACATCAAGCATTACTTCCCACCAGCAGCATGACAGGTAAATACAGATAAGTTAGATTAGGTAGGCATTTTCATACATTGCATATACCATCTGTATATCATGCTAGTGTATTTTCATCTTCATTTTCATATTGTATTTCTTCATTATGTATATATGCATGCTTGTCTTTATTTTATTATATCATATATGAGTGACGGGTTATATCACCACCCTAAGGATTAATGATGTATTTTTTTGAGATCTAGCAGGAACAGGTCATACCAAAGATGTTGAGTTTCTCATACACTCTTCGGTGAGAACATGTCACCTAGTTGGATCCAGATGTTATCCCCTATCCTAGAGATAACTAAGGATATCATGTCTCGAGGCCCACAGGTCCCAGACATGGAGTGTTGAGACTCGGATGAATTGAGCATGGCCCCAGAGTACCCCTCTTTTCTTCAGGGAATCCCATCTATCAACAACAATAGTATCCATCCCACCAACCTAGTCCTAAAGTAGTAGTAAGTCTTGCTCCATGAGGTGATGAGTCCGGCTATCATGGTATCTGTGGCTCTGATTATTGAAGCACTTGAATATTTTGCACTCAATTCTCCTTCATCTCATAATGTTTTCTTGGAAATTATGCTCTTTAACTTGTTCATACCTTAGAGGGTGACACGATTCCCTAAAAAGTTAGTCTCCCTTTAGGATAGGTTTCCACTGAGTGGGTCTATGAAAGGTCATCATCCATTCGCTTCATAATTACCACTTTCCATATTTATTCCTCTCATTTTCCCCTACCTTTGTTTGGGCATTGGGATTTTCCACACTAGGAAGGGTTGTACCTTGCCTTGTGGGAAGAAGGGGCTAAAGGCCCAGAGGGTAAAAGTAGCTGGCAAGAATTAAAATCCAAAATGAAATCTTTGATATGCTTTGCCCAGGGATTCCCGAGAAAGAAGTAAAAGGATTCTCAATAAGAAAAGGGAACCCGTAAGATAAATATACACTTAAGGTATTAGTTGGTGGATGCGAGGTCTCATCATGAGTCGACCTATTATGACCATGGGCATGTAACAGTATGACACTACTATCTATCTGGTCACCAAACCAGGGTAGTGGCTCTTGGTGGCATAGCCAAGAGAAAGGGTGTCTCATCACAAGCCAACCTTCTCATCTTTTTGAAATGATTGTGGGTATTGTTGTCACCTCTGGTCACCAAGCTAGGACATTGTCCTTCAGCTCTTCCCTTGAATCATAAAAGAAAAAGATAAAAATCAATAAAAGTAATAATAAAAGGAATTGAATGGGCTAGGAAAGAATGGCATCTATGAAAAGGTGAAACTTTCCCTCTATAAACGCACCCACAGGTAAGATATACATTTTCCTATTATCACTGCACCCCATGTCTAAACACTTACCCCACACTACCTAACACACACTTACATGACCTAGATTGGTTCTCACCTGGGAAACACCCTGATGCAGGAGCATCATTGGCAAGCATGTAGAGGCGGGACCACATAACACATGAGAGTTATTCCAGAAATTCAACGTGAGCAGTTACAACTGATTTTAGAATCTGCCTCCACTCAGCGTTGGAATTCACCTTTGGATGCACACTGGAACCGATGTCGAATTTTACCCTTTAAGGCACGTTTTGAAAATTGTAAACAGAGCAGCAGTTTCCACGTCGACTCTGGAATGAGACTGAACTAAGATAACGTAGGATTAATTTTAGAGTAGGCAAGTAGCCAGGGGAAAACCCTAGAAACATTTTTGAGTTATGTAGAAGTTTGTACACCCAATTAGAGAGAGCGGGAATACAGAGCAAAAATTAGTTGTAAGAGAGAAATATTAGTTAACATGAGAAAAAAATGTTTTGAGTTACTGTAAATTTGAATGTAATCTGTAGCCATTGGGCACTTGTGAATATAATAGAATGGAAAATTGATCCAAATGTGTGGTGTTTGGACTGTGTGCATTTTCCTGTTATTTTCTGTTTTCATGAACAAGTGGATGGAACTGTGACTTTTCCCAGTTTCAATTGTTTCTCTTCATTGGAAGCTCTACAATGTGTGCATCAATCCAGAGAGGAACACCATGGATCTGAGTTATCGAAATCCCTCAGACGCAAGGAGTGCATGGGAGATCGAAGTCTGAACCAGACAAAGCTTAGGAGGGATAACACTTTGGAAGGTGTTGTTGAGACCAAGAACTCATTCCCAAGAAGGAACGAAGGTTGAGTCGTCGTAGACTTATAAAATATTCTAATTCAGAATCGAGTAAAAGCTCAGGAGGAAGAATGTTGTTGAGCATTGGATCATTGTGGAAGTTCCCATGGATCATCCAATCAGAAGAAGGAGCACAGACTTTAATGTTGCATATATCCAAGTGAGGGGAGTTCAAAGATCTGAACAGACGATGGAGAATCCTAGAGGAAGAACACTGAAACCCCGCATGTCGTTGGATCAAGTGGAGCTGTGAGGAGTTTAGCAGCAAGAGTTTCTCGATGCCCATTTCATCATTTCGGGTACCACGAGTTGGAAAGGTAGAGACTCTTGTCTTTTAGAATCCCGAACCGTGAAATCACAAAATCGCGATTCGACCAGAACAGTCGATCCCAGGGATCGTGGTGAGCCGTTGATCGAACACCAGGATATTTCGGCATTTCGGCATTTCGGCCACCAGGGGTTCCAAGGGGCATAGACATTCCTTGTAACCAGATTTACCGAATCATGAAACCCAGAAATAGCGAGTGCCAAGCCAGTTTGGCATTTCGTGGACCGGGATTTTGAAAGACAAGAAATAGGGGAGCGCTTGCACCGCGATTCTTCAAATCATGAAAGACAACAGTTCTTTGGCATTAAGCACATGGACACAGAGATGTGGTCATGTGGATGAAGGCTAAGGGAGGAGCCAAATCCTGTTAAGCCCTTTTTGTCATTTCGAGACCTAGGAGGTTGAAGGACCAAGAACTGTCTGCCGCCGGAATCGCGAAATCGTGAATTCTGAAATTTCGAAAGGCGGAACATGGTCATGGGTATATTTAAGCATTTTTGGGTTTGGGTGTTCGAGAGACCAGGAGTCAGGAGATGTAGAGTCTCGGATCACGAAATCGTGAAACCCTGAAACATGAAAAGGAGGCGCGTGTAGGTTTTCTCAAGACCTGTACCAGAGAACAAAGGAACCTGTGGATTCATCAAAAGGGCTCTAGTAGGAGCCCGAAGGGCCATTTTGGCTCAGGGAAGAGAATGATCCAGAGACTTGGAGGTCGCAGAACCCTACTGAGGTAGGGGTTCTGCATCAGGTGGTATCAGAGCCTTAGTTTTTCGTCTGCAGACTTCAGGCGAAGGAGGAAACGAAGGAGACAAAGAACTTGAAGCTGTATTTTGTGTGTGATAGATAGTCAACATAATGCCGCCAAGAAGACAAGAGATACCTTTAGCCAATCGTGTTGTAGAGAGGGAGATGCGAGAGCTTCGTGCTCGATTGGAAACAATGGAAGCAGCACAAAGGAGAGCACCTGACGTTGGGGATGTCAGTGATGCAGAAAGTGAAGGGGTTGAGGTTGAAGAAGCTGTAGGAGAGGAGGCTGTAGAAGAACATTTGTTGAGAGCAGTTGCCAGATTGGGAGGAAAATCTAAGATAGAGATCCCCATGTACAAGGGAAATCTAGATGCTGAAGAATTGTTGGATTGGATAAAGTCCATGGACAAATACTTCGACTATGAAGATGTTAATGAGGAGAAGAAGGTGGAGCATGCAGTCACTAGGTTAAAATGGCATGTAGCATTGTGGTGGGACAAACTGCAGGCTGAGAGGAGAAGTAAAGGCAAACAAAGGATAAATAGTTGGGACAAGATGGTAGCCAAACTGAAGGCTAAGTTCATACCCAAAGACTACCAGATCAATCTGTTCAGGAAGCTACAGAACCTGAGACAGAAAGGGATGACAGTCAAGGAGTACACGGAGGAGTTCTACCAGCTGAACATCAAAACTGGACAATGGGAGAGAGACAAAGAAAGAGTCGCCAGATATATAAATGGCTTGAGATATGAGATCGAGGACGAGCTCAACATGATGTTAGTGAGGACTTTGGAAGATGCTTATCAGTTTGCACTGAAGGCAGAGGAGAAGCTGGCCAGAAAACAAAACCAACGAGGAAGAGGTAAAAGCTCGGTCCCAAGCAAAAGAAAGGGATTTAACCATGACATGGCACATCAGTATAAGGACGAGGCTGAGAAACCACACAATCACTTAGAACGAGGAGGAAGTTCATGAGGGAGACATAGTGGTGGAAGAAAATCTTCTAGAGGAAGAGGCAGAGGAGGAGTAAGGTGCTATAACTATGGAAAGATAGGGCACATGTCTTGGGAATTTCCCGAGAAGAAGAAGGAAGGAGGAGAAGCTCACATCTCAGAAGCACAACGAAGAGATGTTGAAGCAAAAGGAGCAGAGGATGGAGCATCCCTGATGCTAAGAAAAGTTCTCTTAAAACCAGAGGCAAAAATTGAAAAACCAGTGTAGAGAAACAGTCTCTTCAGAACAACTTGCAAGACTAAGGATAAAGTATGCAAGGTGATCATTGATAGTGGGAGTACTGACAACCTAGTATCCACAGAGATGGTGGAGAAATTGGAGTTGAAGACAACTGCACATCCAAGGCCATACAATGTCTCATGGCTGCAAAAAGGACACTAGGTAACAATCACTAAACAATGCTTGGTTGAAATTAAAATAGGAGGGTATAAATATGAAATCCTATGTGATGCAATTCCCATGGATGTATGCCATATTCTATTGGGAAGACCATGGTAGTTTGACAGAAGTATCATTCATGATGGGAGGAAAAATACATATACATTGGAGAAGAATGGTAGGATGCATATGTTGCTGCCAATGGAGGAGAAGAGAGCAAAAGAGGAAGCCAGTACAAGCATACTTCTCATGAGTGGGAAGGAACTCCTGAAAGAAGTCAAGGAAGAACAGGAGATACAGTTCATTGTGGTGAGGAATCCCAGAGTCATCCTTACGAGTACCTCAATGGATGATTTTCCTGAAAAAGTTCAGGAGCTGCTGGATAATTTTGTTGATATAGTGGTGGATGAGCTTCCAAACTCAATGACGCCCATTAGGAGTATCAGTCATCATATCGACTTGATAATAGGAGCAAGCCTACTGAACAAGGCAGCATACACATTAACACCTCGAGAAAATGAGGAGGTGAGGAACCAAGTCTAAGAACTGCTGGATAAGGGTTTGGTCAGAGAAAGTTTGAGCCCATGCGCAGTACCAACTGTGTTAAGCCCAAAGAGATATGGAGGGTGGAGAATGTGCATAGACTTGAGATCCATCAACAAGATCACCATCAAGTACAGATTCCCTTTACCAAGAATGGATGATTTAATGGATTGCTTAAGTGGAGAAAATTTCTTTTCTAAGATAGATCTGAAAAGTGGATATCACTAGATTAGGATGATGGAAGGTGATCAATGGAAAACAACCTTTAAGACGAATGAAGGTCTGTATGAGTGGCTAGTTATGCCATTTGTCTTAACGAATTCCCCGAGGACTTTTATGAGGTTGATGAATGAAATTCTGAAAGATTTCATTGGCAAGTTCGTGGTTGTATATATGGACGATATATTGATCTTTAGCAAGACTAAAGAGGATCATTTGAGACACCTAACGCTAGTAATGAGGAGGCTACATCAAGAGAAACTGCTAATCAATTTAAAGAATTCCTCTTTTATGAAGATATAATTCATTTATTTGGGTTTCATGATCTCTTCAAATGAACTGAAGATGGATCCAGAGAAGGTGAAAGCGATCAGAGAATGGTCGCCACCAAAGAGCATGTTCGAGGTAAGGAGATTTCATGGTTTAGCAAGTTTCTATAGGAAGTTCATTAGAGACTTCAGTGGGATTTGTGCACCCATGATGGATACAGTAAAGAAACAACACAAGTCTTTTAAATGGACAGAGGAGGCTGAAAAGAGATTCAATATACTGAAGGAGAAGATAACAGAATGACCAATTCTGGTCTTGCTGAATTTTGAGAAGACATTTCAGGTAAGGTGTGACGCAAGTGGAGTTGTAATAGGAGAAGTTTTGAGTTAGGAAAATCGACGTGTTGCCTATTTCAATGAGAATTTGAATGAGACTAAGAGGAAATACTCCACATATGACAGGGAGTTTTATGCCATAATTCAAGCTTTGAAGAAATGGAGGCATTATCTTGTCCTGCAAGAGTTTGTCTTATACAGCGATAACCAAACTTTACAATTCATAACCCGACAATAAAAACTAAATCAGAGGCATGAAAAATGGGTTGAATTTATGCAAAATTTTACCTTTGTCATAAAACATATTGCTGGGAATGATAACAAGGTTGCTGATGCGTTAAGCAGGAGATGTTTGATCATGCAGGAATTCCAGGTGAAGACCTTGGGGTTTGAACACCTTAAGGGCATGTATTGTGATGATACAGATTTCAAGGAGGCCTATGAAGCATGTGTAAGCCCTGTACTAAGAGATCGAAGTCAGTAGGCAGAGTATATGGTTCAGGAAGGATTGTTGTTCAGAGGAAATCAATTGTGCATACCAAAATGCTCAATGAGGAACAATCTTTTGAAGGAGAAGCATAGTGGAGGATTAGCTGGACATTTCGGCCATGATAAAACATTTGCACAGTTGAGTAGTTCATACTATTGGCTAGGTATGAGAATAGAGGTGATAAATTTTGTGAACAAATGTAGGATCTGTCAACATGCAAAGGGGAAAAGATAGAGCACTGGATTGTATCAACCATTGCCAATACCAGAGAGGCCTTGGGATGCAATAAGCATGGATTTCGTGTTGGGATTACCAAGCACACAAAGGGTATTCAATTCCATATTTGTGGTGGTGGATAGGTTTTCAAAGATGGAACATTTCATCCCATGCCAGAAGACCAGTGATGCAACACATGTTGCAAACCTATTTTTCAGAGAAGTTGTGAGACTTCACGGTCTACCCAGGAGCATTGTCTCAGACAGAGACACAAAACTTGTTGGTCACTTTTGGAGGACGTTGTGGAAGAATATGGGGACATATTTTTCCTTCAATTCAACTTATCACCCTCATATAGATGGGCAAACTGAGGTGGTAAATAGAATTTTGGGAAACTTATTGAGAAGCCTAGTTACTGAACATCATAACCAGTTGGACCAGATTCTTCCACAAATAAAATTTGTGTACAATGACTCACAAAACAGGAGCAATGGAAGAAGTCCATTCCAAATACTCTATGGAATGCAACCCAGGGGAGTGTCGGATTTGAGAGACTTGGAACAGAGAGAGATCAGAAGCGTTGGAGCAGAGGATTTTGCTGCTGAAATGCAGAAAATCCATAGTCGGATCAAAGAACAATTACAGAATTCTAACCAGAAATAAAAGCACAGAGATGATCAACATTGCAAGGAACTTCAATTTGAAGTGGAATATCAGGTTTTAACACATATCAAGAAGGAAAGGTTCCCTAGGGGAACATATAACAAATTGAAGATGAAGAAGATAGGACCTTGTAAGATCTTGAGGAAGTTTGATGCAAACGCCTATGAGATCAAACTGCTATATGGTGTGGGCATTTCACCCATATTCAATGTTTCAGACTTGTATCCTTACAGGAAATATGACACAGAAGGGTTAGAAGATCAAGGAAAGATTCAGTGGGAGAAACAGATGTCTGTGGAAGAAAAGCCGTAGATGGAGAAAATTGTTCATCAAAGGATTGGCAAAAAGACCAGGAGGAAGACTTATTTTGAGTATCTGGTCAAATGGAAGGGACACCCAATAGAATATGCCAGTTGGGAAAATGAAGTTGTTATCCAGAAGTAGGGAAAGTCAGTAGAGGAGCTCATGGACAGGAGTCCATGGATTTTTGTCAAGGGGAGTATGATGCAGGAGCATCGTTGGCAAGCGCACAGAGGCGGGACCACATAACACATGAGATTTCTTCCAAAACTTCAACATGAGTAGTTACAACTGATTTCAGAATCCGCCTCCACTCAGTGCCAGAATTCACCTTTGGAGGCATGCTTGAACCAATGTCGAATTTTACCCTTTGAGGCACATTTTGAAAATTGTAAACAGAGCAGGAGTTTCCACTTCGGCTCTGGAATGCGACTGAACTAAGATCGCGTAGGATGAATTTTAGAGTAGGAAAGTAGCTAGGGGAAAAACCTAGAAACATTTTTGAGTTATGTAGAAGTTTGTACACCCAGTTAGAGAGAGCGGGAATACAGAGAAAAATTAGCTGTAAGAGAGAACTGCGAGTTAGCAGGAGAAAACAATGTTTTGAGTTACTGTAAATTTGAATGTAATCTGTAGCCATTGGGCACTTGTGAATATAATAGAATGGAAAATTGATCCAAATGTGTGGTGTTTGGACTGTGTGCATTTTCCTATTATTTTATGTTTTCATGAACAAGCGGATGGAACTGTGAATTTTCCTAGTTTCAATTGTTTCTCTTCATTGGAAGCTATGCAAGGTGTGCATCGAGCTAGAGAGGAACACTGTGGATCTGAGTTATCGAAATCCCTTAGACACAAGGAGTGCACGGGAGATTGAAGTCTGAACCAGAAAAAGCTCAGGAAGGATAACACTTCGGAAGGTGTTGTTGAGACCAAGAATTCATTCCCAAGAAGGAATGAAGGTTGAGTTGTCGTAGACTTAGAAAATATTCTAAGTCAGAATCGAGTAAAAGCTCAGGAGGAAGAATGTCGTCGAGTGTTGGATCATTGTGGAAGTTCTCGTGGATCGTCCAATTGGAAGAAGGAGTGTAAACTTTAATGCTGCGTAGATCCAGGTGAGGGGAGTTTGAAGATCTGAATGGACGATGGAGAATCCTAGAGGAAGAACAAAAAAACCCCGCAAGTCGTTGGATCAAGTGGATCTGCGAGGAGGTTAGCATTGAGAGTTTCTTGACGCCTGTTTTGGAATTTTGAGTACCAGGAGTTGGAAAGGAAGAGACTCTTGTCTTTCAGAATCCTGAACTGCGAAATCGCAAAATCGTGATTCGACCGGAACAGTCGATCCCAGGGATCGTGGTGAGCCATTGATCGAATGCCAAGATATTTCATCATTTCAGCATTTCATCCACCAGGGGTTCCAAGGGGCAGAGACATCCCTTGTAACAGAATTTCCCGAATCGCGAAACCTCGAAAGAGCGAGCACCAAGCCAGTTCGACATTTCGTGGACTGGGATTTCGAAAGACTGGAAATAGGGGAGCACTTGCACCACGATTCTCTAAATCATGAAAGCCAATAGCACTTTGGCATTAAGCACATGGACAGAGAGTTTTGGTCACGTGGACGGAGGCTAAGGGAGGAGCCAAATCCCGTTAATCCCTTTTCGGCATTTCAGGACTTGGGAGGTTGAAGGACCAAGAACCATCTGCCGTCGGAATCGCGAAATCGCAAATTCTGAAATTTCGAAAGGTGGAATGTGGTCACAGGTAGATTTTGGCATTTTGGAGTTCGGGTGTTCGAGAGACCAAGAGTCAGGAGACGTGGAGTCTCGGCTCGCAAAATTGTGAAACCCCGAAACACGAAAAGGAGGCGCGCGTAGATTTTCTCAAGACCTGTACCAGAGAACGAAGGAACCTGTGGATTTGTCAAAAGGGTGCTAGCAGGAGCCTGAAGGGCCATTTCAGCTCAGGGAAGGGAATGATATAGAGACTGGGAGGTCGCAAAACCCTGCTAAGGTAGGGGGTCTTCATCACACCCCAAACTTAAGAAGGATTAGCCAAATAGAATACCATGAGACCTTCTCCAAACCTGACTTGTGAAAATGCATAATGTCTTTGAGCATTTATCTAGGTAAAGGGGGGTTTGATGCACATGTTTAGTTAATTTGTTTATTATATGTGATTTACATGTTATGATCCCTGTGAATTATGAACCCCTAGAGGGATTTCTTGTTGTTTTTGCAAGACCTTTCCGGGTGGATAGGTACACATGGGGGAATGATTAGCTCGGACCTTCATGGGGATAAAATCCCAATTATGGATGTTGTGACACTAGCTAGGGGCAGGGAGACATTAGAGACTTGCACCATGATGAAAGAAGGATGTTGCAATGGAGACACCCTGGCAAACCTAGACCCAAGGGGATATTTCTCTTCCACCTGGGCGTTGACCCTTGAGAGGCCATGTCATCATCATTATGACCTTGGACATCATCCAGATATAGGGTTTGCATTTATGAGGGAAGTTGTTTGCTAGTTGGCACATGTGGCATCATCCAGGGCCTTTGGAGACCAAACGTTTCACATATGAGCCCAACGTTACACCCTAGGAGCTTAACGTCACCCTAGAATGGCATGACGTCACCCTTGGAGATGATTTTAAGGTTTAATTACTTTCATTTATGTAAAAACTTGATTTTTGATGTAATTTAGCCAGGTCGACATTTTTATGACCTAAAATTATTTAAGGGTCATTGATATTGTATAAATAGAGAGAAATTACTCTCATTTTTCATCATCACTCATCACACACTTAGTATGGATTGAAATTTTCGCCCTCTTTAAGGGCTATTGGTTGAAATAGCTAGTGCACAACTTCTTGGAGAGGCTTATTTTGGTGTATCTTGGCTATTTTTCATGGTGGAAGATTCTTCAACTAGGGTTTGACTTGATTATTCTTGGTGAATTAAGTAGAAAATCTGAAATTTGTTTATGCTAATGAATGCTTGTGGTAAATTTTACTTTTTTCATGTTAAAGATTATGAAATTGCTTGCTTAAACCCTAAGAGAGAAACATAAGTTACTTCTTTCTCTCTATAGTTTTCCACTTGTTTAAATTTCTGAATTGGACCTTGTTTAAGAAGTATCTACTAGAGCTCTAAAGTGCTAGATCTCTAGTAGTGTTACTCTACTTGCCTATTGCATATATTATTTCAATAGTCTAAGGAAGGAAAATTAGCTAGGGCCTAATATTCCTTACTTTCTAGCAAATTTCTCTCTAGGATTTGGATTCTTGAGGCCTTGGGTAACCAACACCTCCTTCATCCATCCATCCCTTGTCCTTTAAAAAAGTATTATCATTTCTACTTTTTTCCAAATTTTGTCATTTCTATTGTGACTCCATGAACCCTAAAAGGAACTAGTCTACTCATTATAGTGAATGATTGATAAAAAAAACACTCAAACCTTTCTTCTTGAAGCTTTTTCTAACCTTTGCTAATCCTAAACTAGAATAACTCCTTAGCTAAATTGTTGTTGTTGCAAATGATTTCTACAACCATATTAATTCATGCTAAATTTCTGCATTCACCTACACAACTCACACTTAGCTCATCCGGAAATCACTTGTGACAATTGTGAATCAATCTACTAGATAAATGTTGAGTTTGCATGGTGTTTTATTGCAATTTTGAGCACTATAATTTGTTTTTGTTACAAAAGATTGCTACATCCATCTAACTATAGCAAATTCTCTACAAAAGTGATATTAATTTCTAGCTAAACATTGCCAAATTTTCTTGTGACAAATTTATTATCAATTTTCCTAGTCAAAGTTACCTTTTCTTGTCCTTTTCAAGCAATTTCAAGGAATAATTCTTGTGGTTGTTACAAAATACTCATTGTTGTTACAAATTGTTACATTGCTGCAAATTTATATCAGCTAGCCCATTTTTTGAAGGTTCATGGTCTTAAGAAGCACTAACATCATATTTTTATACTTGCAAGCCGCTATATTTTCTTGTTGTCTTGTTTTGGGCAAGTACACTCCATTTTACCATTTGGTTCATCCCTTAAAGGCCATAAGAACCTTTTGAACTGAGTGATCAGTGAGAGGGGGATTTTCTTGCATCCTTGCCTTAGTTATCAGCCCGTTAGGTCACCGGGGACGTCTCCCTTGGGGTAAATTTGATATACTCCTAAATAGAAAGGGGTTTCCTATTAAGGTGACAGTGATAGGTCACCCCCTATTACACAAATCTTGCATTCACTTTCCTTGGGCTTTGGGAAAGTATAGATTGTGTGTTAACAAATATCGTTTTAAGTGTATCACAATTTCTAACATTGAAATTCTTATCAATGCATTCTTTAAAACTATATTTTCTATTGGGTTTCATGCGATGGTTTATTTTTATGTAGCTAGAAATTAATGAAGATGGTGTATTTATATTTATGGGTATTTTAAACTTGCACATCTCATTTTCTTTCAATATTTATATGTTGTTCCCATGATATTTTTGTAGATTTTATGTTGTTATATAAGCTATAGAAGATGTTGCAAAAGCTATAGAAGAAGCTACCATTGTTGCTACAGATCCAAGAATCAATTTTATTAAAGAGTATTGAAGCATACCATAAAGTTGTAGGTCCAAGAAAAATTTATTTATGTCCCTAGCACTTGCAAACTTAGAAAATGATATACTAAGTGAAATCATGGAGATAGGGAGTTTGTGGTGATCGCATCATAGTTTGAATAAAATTGTTATTTTATGAAGCATGTTGTTGTCAAAGGAGACATGCATGAGTCTTAGATAAGCATCATTATGTCATTGTAGGGATATGTAGTAGAGTTGGGATATATATTTAATCATAGAAACTTGCAAAACTCAAATATATAATCCTCCATTGAAACAAAAAATTTAAGCACCACATCACCTGGATAGTTGGTGGTTCGAATGATATAATTTTAGAGGTTTTGAGTGATAACGCTTGGATACTTGGTTGTTGGCCATGTCCATGAGACAAAACAAACTCCACATAAGAAGAAATGAATCACTTCATTGATCAACCCAGTTGATGGTGGTGGAATGGTTGAAGTTTTTTAATTTTCAATTGTGGTGTATAAAACCATCTACCCATGAATAAGCAACACACCTTTGGCCTCTAAGTAAAGCTCCATTAAATGTTTGTGGTGTTGGATATAGGAACTAGTCATTACTATCACATAAATCCATCCTTACGTATTTGAGTGGTAGCTGGTGAGATTTTTTTATCTCTTGTAGAAGAGAAGCTCTATGAGGGGGTGAGAAATTTTAGAGTGCAGTGCCACTAAACCTAATGGAGATCCTAGAGCTTGGTCAATCTAGTTAATACAATTTGTAAAGTTATGTTGTAGTTTAATTCTATATAACTAATTATTTTGTTATTGTAGTGCATTATGTACGAAGGATTAATAATATAGTGACTTATGAAATCAAAATGGTTTTGTTTGACTACATATTACTCTAAATTTCAAAGAGGTGTAGTCCCTCTCCATCAAAAGCGTTTTTGGATTTGACGATAACATTCAATCCACATAATGATAATAACTTTGAATTTGAGGTTATTCACCCCATTGATGTACATAAGGACCAAACATTTAAGACAAATAAGTACAAATTTGATTTTTCACACACGAGCATGATTTATTTTTTTTAAATTATCATACTCTATGTATTTTAAATGTTTAGTATCGAAAAATTAAATATAAGAAAATGAAATTTCAACTAATCAAGAATTTGTATATTCTATACTACTACAAAATTTTGCATGATCTACTAACAAAATAGTTTGCATGATTTGCTAAAAACAATAGTGTTTCAAAAAGATATTTCTCCTTAGCCTTTTGAAAAGGGCTTTGTTCACTCTAAGAGATGTTAATTTGGTTTATTGTGTGTACTATAACTAAAATTGTGTCAATAATAGTGTTGAATTTTTGACACAATTGCATGTATAGTAGAATTCATTATAATTTCATTAAAATGTAGTCTATTTTAGCATGGAAAAAGATTTGTCTTGATAGTTATTGCATGTGTCCATGGATTATTGCAACATTAATATATTAATGGTTAACACTAATAACTCACTATCCTCCTAAGCATTAACCTAGTAATGATGATTGAGTATTGTTAACCATGGTTGAGCTTGGTTGTTTAAATGTGTTGAACTTGCACAAAATAGATCTAGCTAGAAAATACTACACACATTTGCAGAGAAAAATTGAGAAAGAAGAAGAAGGAGAGAAAGAATAGAAAAATTCTCATTAACCGTAATAATAATGAATAATTTACACAAGATATACTTTGTATGACTCAATGAATGCACATTGTAGGAGAACCAATGCACCATAGTGGTATTCTAGAGTGATCTGGACACACACCAACAGTTACGAGAGTGAACTTCCACCTAGTCTAGTCTCTCGGGAAGTTACGGGAGTGAACTACCACCTAGCTGAGTTAACTAGTCAACCAATCTTCAATTAACCGACTGAACAGAGTGTAGTGAGGAGTATATCAAGGAATTAAGGGTAATGCGCCAGTCTGGTGATGATCCCAAGGAAAGTGCGCATTAGCATGGGGGAAAATTCATGGAGGTGGGTAACACTTTCGTGAAAATCAAATCTTCAAAATTCGAAAGACATTTATTCGGTCGAAAGATTTTTTTTTTTGGCTAAACCCTTGAATTTCAAACCGAACAGTACAGTGACGATGCCCTTGATTTTCATGTAGAATTTTAGCTGGACAAATTTTTTTCATCCAACAATCTCTTTTCGGCCGAAACATATTCCAACTGAAAATATATTTTGGCCGAAAGAATATTTTGTCCAAAACATTCTTTTGGCTGAAATATCTTTTTGGTCGAAAAAGTCTTTCGGCCGAAAAAATGTTTATATTATTTACGGCACATTGTTATTGTTACCCTTTTCTCAGTTCTTGGAAATTGTGAGTGGATTGTAGGTGAGTGTCAGTGAGTGATAGTGATTGAGCTCTTGGTGAGTATGAGGGAGCCCTTGGCGCAGATGTGTTTGGCGTGGTTGTGTTAGTAGGTGGTCATGTTGGCAGGCGTGTTGGATCATGTTGTCATTGATGCCAATGGTTTGATTGATTGATGTCATTGATCGAAGTCAAGTGATTGATTGATGTCAAAGGATTGATTGATTGATGATTGATGTAATATAATATGTATTTTCCTTGATGATAATGCATAGATGAAGATGGATCAATGAGTTGTCATTGATATGATGAAGATGGATCAATGAGTTGTCATTGATACATGATGAATATGGATCGTTGTGGTTTCATTGGTATATGATACATTGTTGGAAAAATATATAGATGACTCATTATTGTCTTATCATGATTGATAAGGTGCACAAATGGATGAACTCCAAGTGGTCCCCTTATGGTGAAAGCTCTCATGGGAAGACGCTTTCCGGATTGAGTTATCCTAGAAGAATGGTTGGAGGACCCTTGCTCTCATTATTTTATTATCATGATTGATAAGGTACAAAAATGGATGAACTCCAAAGTGATACCCCTATGGTGAAAGCCCTCATGGGAAGACGCTTTATGGATTGAGTTATCCTAGAAGAATGGTTGGAGGACCCATGCTTGTATGTGGAATAACGAGATGAATATCAAGGAAATTGTTTGTGAAACTATCCTATATGTATAGTGCTTGTCATGAAATTTCCGGTGGTATGTAAAATGTCACATAACTCCTCACGGTTAGAGAGTTATGGCCATGAGAAGTTGGAGACCCTAGGTTTGGGTAATGGACCCAAGTTTGTTTGATGGGTAATGATATGAGTTATGATATATTTTCAGAAAATAATATTCTATATGGATAGTACACGTCATTCCATTTCTAGTGGTATGTGGAATGTCACATAACTCTTCACGGTTTGAAAGTTATGGCCTTATGAAGTTGGAGGACCCTCACATGTCATCTAGAAGCCCCAAAAGGTCAAAGTAATCAAAGTGGTTTAAGGGATTTTAAAAGGTAAATAATAAAGTGAAGTGATGAGTGTACTATAAT
>JZKD02S1507848.1:40457-55085 GCA_000966675.3 Picea glauca
GGGTCCGAAAAAACTTGTCAGCCGTAAATCTAGGCACCAACATCTCATCCGTTCATCTGTGCACTATTTTTAATGTGTGAGCGCAAAGTCATATTTGCTTCGAAACTTAGGATAAGTTCATCATGTGGGTTTTCCCAAAATTTTCCTTGTTTTCATCACCATGGGGTTAGACATCAAACCTTTAAACCTCAAAGATATGGTTCAATTTCGATCATCATGCCTATTTTATTGGGATAAAGCAAACTACCCTAGGTTCTAACCTAGTTACCTATGACAATTAGCCTAGATTAAACTGTTGGACTAAGGAATTACTCTATCCTAAGGTTATTTGACCAAGATTAGGCAGTTTGGTCAAATTTATTCACTAGCTAACCTAATTTGCTTGGCTAAGATTAAATAGTTTAGCCATGCTTATTCCCTACTCCTATCAGCATCAATTTAAAAGGACTTGTCCATGATTGAACTGTATGAACCAAGTCATTGTTATTGCATGGGGATTTATCCAAATTTCTTTATGCCCTCTTTTATTATTTTTTCTTTCTTTTCCTCAAATTATTTGCAGAATGGAAAATCGTTTGACAAACAAGACACTAGAGTGATAACATTTTAGTCACCATTTGATCCTGTAAATTATAGTTTTATAATAGCGGCTCCACCTGGGGATGGTACTCTCCTTGTGAAGTGCCAAGAATCCTTCTTCTCGATGTTCTGAAAAATTTCTTTACAATAGCCTTTGTTGTTTGATTTGTTTTATTTTTGAAAGTTTGATGATAATGCTCAGTGGCTTAGGGCCTTCTCTATGGGCTTCAACCATCTGATCAAAGTTATTCGCTCAAAAAATTGTAAGAAAAATGAAATGATTTGTACAATGGAAAGGTGAGACTAAAAGTCCCTACTGAGGAGGTGAATAGTGCTTCAGCATTCTGCCATTCACAAGTCCTCCTGGCAGATTGGTCCCATCACTGTTGTTGAGCAGGAAGGCATTATTCCCTCTGAATGTGTGAATTATGTAAGGTCTCTTCCATAAACTATCGAATTTTCCATGCTTCCCCTTATCTTCATTTTGGGCATCCCATCTCAGAACTAGGTCACCTAACTCAAAGTCATCTTCTTTAGTTCTTTTGTCGAAAATATTTTTAATGCTCTCCTGGACAACTTGAGTTTTTTTGTACACTTCTTCTCTGGACTACTGTAAATGGATCATCTGGCTTATCCTTCTTTGGGAATCATTTGGCTCGGATTGCATCTCTTGCAGTAGTTTCATGACAAGAATCCCTAAGGATGTAGGAAAAACTGCTTCAGTGCCATAGACCAACTGATATGGAGACATACCAATTGACCTCTTGGTGGTCAGTCTGTCGACCCATAGTGCAAAAACCATCTTGTTATGCCATGAATTTTTGCTTTCTTGCAACGTCTTCCTGATAATGTTCACCAGGGTTTTATTGGATGACTCTGCCAGCCCGTTTCCCTGAGGGTAATAGGCTGTGGAATTCCCCAAACCGATATGATACCAGTTGCAAAAATCTATGAGCTTCTTAGATCGAAAAGCAACTGCATTGTCAGTTATAATATTTCTAGGACAACCAAAACGAGACAAGATATTATTTTCTAGAAATTTAATAATGGCAGAGTTAGTAGCTTGCCTGCTGGGTACAACTTCGATCCATTTTGTGAAATAGTCCATAGCAGTGAGAATCCACTTGTGCTGACCCGAAGAGGGAGGATGTATTTCTCCAATAAAGTCTAATCCCCATTGCTAGAAAGGAGTTTCAACAGAGATTGGCTTCAGGGGCAAAGGAAGGAGTTTCCTTTTGCCCTCGAACACCTGACATTTATGACATGAAGTCACTTTCTGATGCACATTAGTGAATAGTGTATGCCAATAGAACCCAGCTCTGAGAATTTTATTAGCTGTGGTCTTCCAATTCAGATGACCACCATAGTCTCCTGCATGAAAATCTTTCAATACTTTGTCATCTTCATCCTTTAACAGACAATTTAACAAAATACCTCTAGGATCCTTCCAATATAGATTGCCTTCTAGAATGAAAAATTTTAATGCTTTCAATTTCAAAAACCTAGCTTTAGTTTTGGTCAGACCAGGGGGAGCTTGTAAGTTATGCAAAACAAATATCAGGTCTATGTACCATGGAGAGTTCAGAAAAACCTCTTTCACGCTTGGAGTCGCCTTCTCTCCCTGTTCGTCTACTATCGCTAAGAAATTAATATCAAGAGCATGGAAATTGGATTCAACCATTAACTTTGTTAGGCCTTGACCTTTAATTAGTTTAGTAGGCTTAATCTCTATGTCATACTCCAGAATGATAGCAATCCATTTTCCTCTTCTGCCATTTGGATTGTCCTGGGTTAAAATGTCCTTTACTACTGCGTTCGAAACATATGCAATGGTGTGGGAATGGAGAATATATACTCTAAAATATTTTATATCCTTTACCAGGGCAAAAGCTTGTTTCTCCATTATTTTATAATTCAAAACAACATCTCTTAAAGATTTACTAAAAAAGGCTATGGGTTGTTCATACCCTTCGTTGTTTTTCTGTAGTAATATTGTTGTAATGGTATGTTCCGAAGCGAAAGAAAAAAGGTAAAAATCCTTGATGAAGTCAGGACTAATCAGGACTAGAGCCTATGTGAGTGCATGTTTAACTTGTTCAAACGATTGCTTGGATTCATAATCCCATTTTATTTTTGTGTCCTTTTTTAACATGTTGGTGATGTTCTTGAGAAGCTTAGCTAAGTTAGGAATGAATCTTCTCAGAAAGTTTATTTTTCCAATGAAAGATTGTAATTCTTTAATATTCCTTGGGTGTTCTAGTTTCTAAATGGATTCTATTATGTTGGGATCTATTTTAATTCCATCCTTAGAGATTATGTTCCCCAACAGTTTTCCTTCCTCTAATCCGAAAAGGCTTTTCTTAGGATTCAGAGAAATCCCAAATTTCCTGCATTTCTCAAACACGCGTTTGAGATGTCGTAAGTGCTCATCATCGGATTGGGAATAAACAGTTACGTCGTCCAGATAAATGACAATAAATTTGCCAAGTTCTTCCACAAAAGTGATGTCCATTGCTCTTTGGAAAGTGGCCCCAACGTTCATCAACCCAAAAGGCATTTTTACGTACATGAAAGTACCCCAAGGTGTTGTGAAGGCTGTCTTCTCTTGGTCATCTGGGTGAACGAGAACCTGGTTATAGCCTGAGAAACCATCTAGTAAGGAGATTTGGCTAGATCTAACTACCTTTTGTAATATGTGGTCCATTTTTGGCAATGGGTAGTTTTCTTTGAGAGAAACCTTCTTTAGGTTTCGAAAATCGATACAAAGCTTGATTTCCCCAAATTTCTTTCGGGTTGGGACTAGATTCGAAACCCATTTGGAAAATCGTAAGGGAACTATAATTTTAGTATCATACATCTTTTTGATTTCTTTTTCTATCAGGGGAAGTAACTTGGGATTGATTCTCCTAAGTTTCTGTCTGAAATTTTTTTTATCTTCTTTTATCGAGATCCTATGTTGAATGATGCTTGTGTCATAAGATTTCAAATCTTCATAACCCCAAGCAAAAACATCAGCATATTCCTTAAAAAGTTAAATGTATTTGAGTTTCTACTCAGGAGGTAAGGATTTGGAAATTTTTACTATCCTGTGTTTCGCTTCTGTCCCTATGTTACAGTCTTCAACCTCTTTCCCACTGGCTTCAATTTTAGGTTTTTTAGATACATCATTAAAATAAAATAAGTCTTCTAACGAAACTAAACCCCTAGGAAAACATTACTCTTTAAATGAAAAACATCAAACTCTATCTCATCTTCACCTAACTCTTCTGAATCTACTTTATTTACACTGTCATTTCCAAAATTGGATTTATTCACATTTTCATCATCATTTTCTAAGTCTATGTTTGTACACTCAAAATCGTTTTTACATTGTAGAAAATCTTCAATTTGGTCATCATTCCCAAATACCTGCTAGTATCTGATGTTGTCTGAGACAGTCAGTCTGTACTTCACCTCCACCATGTATGGGCGAGTGGAACGAAAAGGTATCTTGCACGTAGTTGCTGACGTAGCTAACCCATCTGCTAAAATATTCGGACCCCTGGGCATCACTTGCAAATCAACTTCAGTGAAACATTTAAGGGCATCCAAACCAACATTTCTATAAGCTCTAAGCCTGGGATGTTTTGCTGCATACTCACCTTTAATTTGTTTGATAATTAATTCAGAATCGCCTCTTACCATGATTTGTTTGGCACCAACCTTCTTTAGTAGTTTCAGTCCAAGCATCAAAGCTCCGTACTCTACTATGTTGTTGGTGCATTGAAAATGAAGTTTGTAAGAATGGTTTTCTAAATACCTGGAGATTGTGCAACCAAACTCCTGCTCCATCTCCTTCTTTTCTTACAACTCCATCGAAATCCATGCTCCAGAAATCTGCTAGTAGTTCTTCGCTTATTACGAGTTTCTTCCCTTTTTCCTCGGTGATTTGTTGGTCTTTGTTCAGGTCAAATGTATCTTCTTCCAGCTGAGAAATTTGATCTCCCATATCGCCGTCATTATATAGGATAAAGGAATCTAGATCAGAGTGTGTAGAGTAAAGAGGATAGTTATGTGGTTTTTCTTGGCTGTTGACCATATATTTCATCAGCGTTTCTCTGTATAGTCTTCTCTGTTGTCTGAATACTGGGATAGTGGCATATGACATATCTAACTACAAAGTACCTTTCAATTTAGCTCCCCAAGACCTGGATAGAAACATACCATATTTTGGGGGAATGTCTGCGAGCACAACGTCCATAACCATGCTTTTTGCTGGAATCTAAACCAGAGTGATACATAAGTCCTTGATCAATCTGATACATCTGAATTTGCTGGAGTCAAAAGAGTGTAAGTCCTTGTAAGGTCTGATGACTTCAAGTCCTAGTTTTTCCATCACTGCTTTAGGCATTAGGTTATGGGAAGCACATGAATCTAACATAGCATTGTGCAGAATCAGGTCATGTATATTAAGGCTGATGTAAAAAGGAGCGACAACACCAGTGTCAGTCTGACCATCAACTTCAGGGCCAAAAAGGAGTTCAGGTTGATCATCGATAAGATTTACTGTGTCCGAATGATTTTCTGATCCAATGGTTAAGGCCTTTGTGCCTATATTAGGTTCAATGCTCAACTCTTTGATCACATACGATCAGTAAGCATCCTTACTCATCAACTCAGAAAGGGGAATGGGAATTTTCACTTTGGCTAATTCCCCTTCGAGGCTGAAAGGGGCAGATGCTCTGCTTTGGCTCAACAATTGTGATTTGTCCACCATAGTCTTTTGATCAGAAGTACTTGGTCGGTTGGTTGATGAAACCTCAGTCTGCGTTGATCTTTGTAAAATGGCAGGGTTTCTTTTTGCTAGAGCTTCAGCATTACCTTTCTCAGGGATCTTCTTGGTTGAAGGCTTAGGGGCTTTCTTGGTTTCGACTATTTTCTTCGTTTCGGTTACCTTTTTTGGGGAATTCTCATCTATCTTTTTATTTCGCAGATTGTATTGCCTGTGTACCTCCATAATGGAATTTTCAAATGCCTATTTTTCAGTCTCTTCGACTTCCTCACTCACCTTTGTTTGAGAAAGAAGGAAAAGTTCTTTCTCTTCTTGAGTAAGGAAAATGGCTTCATTATCATGAATGCCCATGAGGTTTATGTGTGTGTCTTCTAATTCTTCAATTATATCCTCTCCCTCGTTGACATAATTTTCCTGTAGGGGTGGTATGATCTATTGATTAGGACCCCTCTGTTCTCTTTTATCCCTAGGATCTCTCTGCCTAATTTGAGGAGGATTTCTTCTGAAGTTAGGATTTTGAATTTGTGGAGCAGGTTGGTTTTGTCTAGGGGGGTTTCTTTCAGTTACAGTAAGTCTCTCCATCATCCTCTCCACTGCCCTAGCTAAGGAATCTAGTTTGGCATCAGAAGAAGATGTGGAAGGTTCCTCTTTAATCGTGACTCTCCTCTCCATCCTTTGTCGTGCTCTTTTAGCCAACAGGTTAGCCTCTACACTTATCACACTTTTATGCATGTCCTCTAGGGTGGTAGAGTTTCTTTCCCTTAATTGATATGACATATCAGCGTTGAAACCGTCAGGGAATTTTATCAGTGCCAAACCTTGAGGGGGTTTAATCTCAGCTGGAATCACATTATACAAATTGTCGAAACGGGTGCAGTAGTATTGTACTCTTTCTCCTTGATTCCTTCTGATGTTTTTGTATTCTAACAAGATCTGGAGAGGGTTTTTCTTTACCTCCCATCTATCTAGAAAAATTCTTTGAAACAAAGTAAGGTCAACCACTAAAGTAGCATGTAAGCCTTTATGCCATTTCTTAACGTCCCCAGTCAGACTCTGTGCAAAAAGTCTTATTTGAATGTCAGCTTCATCCACTTCCTGTAAGTCAAAATAGTTATTCATTTTATCAACGTGTTGTTGTGCATTCAAGGGCCTTGTACCATCGAACTGTGGGAGTCTCGTTTGATAATCCTAGGGAATTTCGTGTAAAGGTGCAACCAACACCAAGGGAGCATATCTGGCCACCATGATAGGTGGAGGGGGTGGGACAACAATCTGAATGATGGGTGGGGCGGTGGCAGAAAATGAGGAGGATGAGGGACTAACTAGTAGAGAGTGAGCGGTTTGAGGTTTGGTAGTGGGAGATAGTACTTCAGGGGTACAAAGTTGTAGTATGGCTGGATCTAGAATGGTTTCAGTCACAAAGCTAACATATTTCATTCTAAATAGGCTTTGTTCAAAGATTGTGTCAAAGTCAAGATCTTGAAGGGAAACAAGTTCCTTTGGAAGAGAAGGGGACCTGTGAAGGGGACTATGACTCCCTGAACCTTCTGCAATGGTTTTCTTTCTGAGTAACTATTCTGGATTAATAGTTGCTATAGCAGGTTCCGGGTCTGGGTGAGATCAATTATAAACTCTTTTAGGAGCCAGATTTTTAAATTTTTATTTTTAATGAATCTGAAATTACTATGTACAAGCATTTAACAACCTCTGAACATCATTTCTTTTTCAGATTTATAAATTTTTTAGAAAAAAAAAATTCTTTTAGGGAAAAAGAAAACGTGGGGTTGAATGTTTGTTCAGTTCCCCAGTGGAGTCACCACTATGTTAACGCTCTGTAAATTCCCAGAGGTTGTCAAAGAAGAAGAAATTTACTAGAGGTAACTTTATCCAACCACCTCGAAACTGGAATCTATCCCTACCAGCTTCAGAGAGGGATCTCTTTGTATGATTTAGCGGTGTTTTAACTTTAATATATTAGGCTAGTTAAATAAGATACGATTGAAAGGATTTTGCTGTTGTTTTTTTTAAGTTGGCTGAAAAGAGTTTACGCTTCCATTGGGCTATGGGGTCTGTACTATAAAGGTGGAAATATAAACAGAAATTAAAATATTCTTTTCACAGGGAAAGATAATGCATTCATTGGATTCTTTAGCAGTAAAATGATGAATAGCAGAAAAGATGAGAATTATCAATTAAAGAAAAGAAGCATTTAAGAATTTCTTCACTATAATATCAGAAAGATAAACATTAAGCTCTTTCAAAGCCAGAAACAGGGTATACAAAGATAAATCTTGCAACATGCACTACTTTAAAAGATTAGATTAGAAAACAATATGATAACTGAGAGAGAAAAACATTTAACATAGAAAAGAATAACATCACCAATGAAGAACACACGAGAATCCTGTGAAACGTCTCTTTGTATTACTAGAAGATCTCTTTGACAAAAATTATAGTCTTTCTAGCTTACAAGGCGTAAAGATCAACCCTCAGTACTTCAAAGTTTGAAGTATTTATTATAAAAATTACATACAATCCTGTCATTAAAGATCAGGAGGTGGAAATCTAAATTTAGCTAGCTAACTCAACAAGATACAAAAATTCAGGAACTGTTTGATGATGTGTTGAAACTTCATGCTGATTTCTGGGGTGAACCATTGGTGAGGCCTCTACATGACTTCATCTAACTGGATAGCTAACTAGGCTTGCACACCTCAGCGCCTATTCGATCAGATTGCATAACTCTTCCCACTGAAGGTTACTGGGAATGCTGACATTGAGCAATCTTCCGTATACTTCATCCATCTCTGTATACTTGGAAAAAGTTGGTTTGACAATGAAAATGTACGGGATCTCGTGCTGTATGTTGATATTTGACTGGAAAGCCTCTAAGAATGGTCTGCCTATGATACTTCTCTCTATTCCCAAGAATTTAGAACTATCTTTAGCCATAGTGGCTAGTTTCTTTTTATAATCAGAAAGTGTCATTAACTTGTCATTTATGAGCCTTAAGCCAAGGAGGCCTTTCTTCTGCAGAGCTTCAATTTTACTGAAAAATCTTTGTACTCCTATGTCCATAGCCTAGACCTTTTCCTCCAGTTGCAACATCAGTCCTCTTTTGGTCAGGGCTCTCTTGACCTCAAGGATGGTTTCTGTCCTATCTTCAATTTTCAACTTCTCTAACTCTTCTCTGGTTTTTGAATTCAGGAATTTAATAATCTTCGTGGCTTCTGCAAGCATTTCTCCCAATTATCCTCTTATCATTTCAATCACCTACTTGCTTCTTTGCACCAGTTCATTCTGGTCGAACGTGATTTGCACCATAGGCCATATTTCATTTATGGATTTGGTGATATCCATCTAGACATTTTCCTTGACCTCAGCAAGTGTTTTGCCTTCCATTGTTTGCCTTTGAAGCTGTTGCAATTCCTATTTGAGCTTGTCCGATGTTTGTTTCTCTTTAGAGTAGCTGGCTTGGTAAGAAGACTTGAGTTCCTGAAGGTTCTCAACCTCCTTTTTAAGTCTGCTAATCTCTGTCTCCTGCAAACGTTGGCAAATATTTAACAGACAGCGAATGCTTGTCATTGATGGCAAGTACAACAATGAAGATGGTAGGAGTACAAAAAGTAAGTAATGGGTCATTATGAGAAGACGTTGTAGAGAAGATTCGAATAATCTTAGAAGAGATAGTGCAGAGGATTGTTGGAAAGAATAGCGATGGCAAAGATCAGCATGATTAGCAGTAGTGATAATGGGGGAGGAGCAGCAACAGTGATCGTTGGATCAACAATTAAGAATTCTCGATGACTGTCAGATCTCAATGTAGACAAGAAGAGCGCACAGATATGGAGGATAGATCTCGGGCGTTAGATCTGAGTGCGAGGATCGACCATCATAGGATCCAGTTGAATCTGCACGATCTTTAAAAGTGCAAGTTGAAGTGAGTTCGCGAAATCTCAAAATCCCGTTGCAGACACAATGAAGACTTGCGAAATCATGAAAAGATCCTGACCATCAATACACCAAAAGATGTGGACCATTGATCTAATTTCCATTTTGGAGTTTCGCCTATTGCGACTTGGAGTGACAAGAACCTCCATCGAAGGAATCGTGAGATGCGAATTCACGATAAGATCTGGACCATATATTTATCGAGATCGTGGACCGTTGATCTAAGCTCCATTTCATAGTTTCACCTATCGCAACTTGGAGTGACAAGAACCTCCATCGAAGGAATCGTGAGATGTGAATTCACGATGAGATCTGGACCGTAGATTCATCGAGATCGTGGACCATTGATCCCATGCCATTTCGGAGTTTCGTGATCGTGACTTGAAGAGGCAAGAAACATAACCGCCGAAATTGCAATATGCGAAATCACAATTTAATCGCAGCCGTCAGATCAAGATGTGATCTAGACCATTGATCCGATTCTTTTTTGGAGTTTCATGAATCACGACTTGGAGAGGCAAGAAACATAACCACAAGAATGTCGAAATCATGATATGATCTGAGCCATTGAATTAAGATCAGATCTGGACCATCGAATCATAGGACAAGTCACTGACTTGGATTCAATGGAGCATGGTGTGGAAACTCGCAAGATGCGAGATCGCGATAAGATCTGGACCATCGGATCTATGGAGATCTCAACTGTCGATTAGACTCGATGAAGTTTATAAACTTGTGAAATATGAAGTGCCTTTTGGCACAACCTATGGTCATCGTCGGTGGTCACGAGAAGGGAAGGAGTCAGTTTAGATAAGCTCCATTTCGGGGTTTCGGGGATCGCAACTTGGAGAGACGAGATGCTTCATATCCAGATTCACGAAATGTGAATTTGCGAAAATCACTTTATGCATAAGCGCTTGGTCATGGCCATGGTCATACAGAGGAAGGAGCTAGCACAAAAAAGTTCTATATCAGAGTTTCAGAGATCATGACATGAAGTGTCAAGACACTTGGCCACAGGAATACCGAAATGCTGAAACCCGATTTAAAGGAAAGATTAATAAAGTTCATCCAACGGTGCAGATAAACGTGAATATGATCGGAGGGCTACTATTCTCTCTCACAGTTAATTCATCAGTTACAAATCAGTTAGAAAAATTGATTCATGATTCCTGATCGGTTGGAATTTCAGTTGCTTAGACGGTTTTTCTTTTGCCTCAGAAGATTCAAAGTGTAATTGCTATGGGTGTTGTGCACAAAAGAAAAAGATACAGACGGTGCGTTGTTGGTTGTTCTGGACAAAAAAAAATGAATTAAACTGTAAGAAAGGGAAAATCACAGGATGCGTAGTGTGAGACTGAAAATGTGCGCAGTGTAAGATAAAACTTAGAGAAGAGTAACATATGAGGAATAGACTTGTAGCAGAGAAGAATGACAGAACAAGTTGAAGTAGAGCAGAATTGCAGAATAGACAAAGGAAGAGAAGAATTGCAGAACAGTTAGAAGAAGACCAGATTTACAGAACATAGAAGAAGTGGTAAGAATCGATTTATCTGTGTAGTTGGTTGTTTAATTATTCATTTATATTCCAGGGTGGTTGGGAGGTGCTAGGGAGGACTGTTTTCCTCAAAGGTTCAAGTGGGAGCTTGAACACAGGGAGTTGTAGCTTCCATCTGGTTGTATCCAGAGAAACCAGTGTGGCAGGGTGGTGCAAGGGAAAACAAGTGTTCTCTATTATACAGGTTGGAGCCTGTGTAATTGGAAGTTGGTGCTTCCATCTAGTTGGTGCTGGAACATTAGGGGAGTTGGTGCTTCCTTCTAGTGGGTGCTAGAGAAACAAGAGAGTCGGTTCTCTCAAACAAGTTGTAGCTTGTAAAAGAGAGGTAACAACCTCACATTGAGTTGGTGCTCAATTATAGATGATGTATAGAACTTAAAAGACTGCCTATCATTTCGAAGAAGAAGAGGTTTTCTCCCTTTATGGGTTTCTTCATGAAAATATGTCTCTATGTATATCTTATGTGTGACTGATGCTCATTAATTTTATTGTCCATATGTTGTATAATGTTGATGATCATTTGAAGAAAGATTAAGAATGTATTAATAGGATTAAAATTGTTTAAGCACAATAACAACTGATTCACCCCCCCCTCAGTTGTGTTAGTAATTTCAACAACAAATTCATCTCCTCCATGGATTCTGCCAGTTCTACTGTCTTTTCCAGAGTTTCCAGTGGAGTTGCTGAGGGGATTTCTGCTGTAGATGTTGTTCTTACTCCTATGAGTGGAAATTCACTTAATGGAATGACTTCCATAGGTTTTGATTGTTCCTTTTCTTTCACCAACTTTTCCAGTTCTGCCTCCATCTCTTTTAACTATGCATTTTGCTCCATAATCAACCTAAGCATCTCATCCTTTTCCCCTTTTGTCTCAGCTATCTCCTTTGCCTGTGCATCTTCTGTTGGTGGCAGTTTCAATTGTTTCCTCAGAGAGGCTATATCGACATTTTTATTTTTAAGCATTTCCTCAACTGCTTTCACATTTGAGGGTTCATACCCGATCTTGAGGACCAATTCTTCCAATGTATTAATTCTATTTTCCTTTGTGAAGGATGATATCTTTTCTAATTTCAGCTGTGTCTGGACATTACTCAGGGATGCTTGTAATTTGGTGGCTACAGTAGAAGCATTTACCAACATGGAGAAAATCATTTCCCCAGTTTTCCTGTGCAAATCCATTTGATCAGCAGGATGCACATCCCTTATATGAAACTCGAACATTTCCCTTTTGTATTCAGTGATTGCTTTCGGGTCTGGCACCTGTGCCTGGAGAAATGCCATCTGCATCCTACCCTTCTCTATGTCAAATGCAGACAATAGTCTGTATTGAGCTATTGATGTCTGTTTCCAAAATTGAGCATATGTGTTGCTGGTCAGTGTCTGATTTTTCTTTTTGATCAGATCATAATTCTAAAAAATACTCAATTTTGGTCCTTCTTTGCTCGACTGGTTGACTGGTGGAGTATTTGTGGGATTCTTAGGAAAAAATGTAGAAATGATCTGCTTGTTGCTTGAGATGAGGAGTGATCAGTCATCCTTCATAGTTGTAGTGGATTTGATTTCTTTTTCACCAGCCGTGTCAGGTGTGTGACTGGTTTTTGGCCTCTTGGTATGTAATTGGAAATCTTTGACTGAGACTTTAGTGATAGGAGGTGAAGAATCCTTCCCGAGCCTTTTCTCCTTGGGAACTTATGGTGTAGTCATCTGTGAGATGATGACCGAAGGGTCCTGCTGTTCTATTTCGACCAAAGTGTTCGGTTCCCATTATGTTTGATTTGCGAACCTCTCTATCTCGATCTTGGGTGTATGAACACATAGGGAATTTTTATTCTTAATCCTCATCTCAGAAATTGTCCCACATGGATCATAGTGCCATATGAAGCTAACGAAAAACTTCATCTCTTTTAGTAGTCTATCTGCTTCCTCCCCAGCACCTCGGCTATTGCAGATGAATGATCCTATCTGCCCTTTAATTATGAGTTGTTGTTTCTTTTTCAGAGACACAAAATGTATGTCATTTGAGTTAATCATTTGTCTTATGTATTCTAGGGAAAATATCCTCACGGGTAAATACTTGGGCAATTTATATGGAGTGAACTCGCATCCATATACTCTGATCTCTGTGTGATCTTAGTGAAGGTACCAGTCTCCAATTTTTGCAAGGTCCGAGAGGTGTAAAATCCTCTGAATCTCCTCATTTATTCTCGATTCAGGTCTACCATTGAGCATTATCACCACTAGGTGGTAGAACTGCTCGATAAACTATTTGAAGCTAAATTCTGAAGAATTTTGTCAGAGTAGCAAAGTCCAAGCAGTTATCGCCTGTGGCTTCCCGTTCTGGTCCATCTTCTGCATTGAAAAGGAGAATCTATCCACTTGAAAGAAAGAGAACATGTAGGCCAGTATTGAGGAATACTGGAACATGCCCTCTGTGGAAAAATTAAAAAACTGTTCATGAATATTGTTCGCCAGGAAAGTGTTGTAATCGAACTACATGGTGGGTTTTTCTTCTGTGGAGAAGATGGACAGAAAACCCAATATGGGTTCATCTACCCATTGGTCAGAAAAATAGCCCAGTAGAGCATAGAGTGACGAAATGATTTGGTTTCCCTTTACTGAGAACATGGAGGAAGGGTACGGGGGATTTTTCTTGGGGAGCTGGGCAGCTTGGGGGAGGAAAATCTTGAAAATATGTGCTCTCTAAGGGAATGATAACTTCTGGTAAAGCTACGTAATAATTTCGAGATTGAAAGGAGAGAGGGATTTGGTTCTAGGTATCTGCATCATCTGGTCTATGGCCTCTGGTGTGATGAAAAATAGAGTTTCTCCTGAGGAAGACACTACGACTCTCTGGTCAGGGAGATAATGAGCCTGGAACTTGGGGGTGAATTCAGGGAAATGGTGGACCTGGGGGAAAATATAAAGAGGAAGGTTGGACTCCCAGAGCCCAATTTCATCACTCTGATCTAAGAAAACCTCTTTAAGCCATGACTGCAAATCCACGAAGTTGAATTCACACTCGGTGTCTGCAATCAAATGATCTTTGTCATCCAGGGGGATCCTGTTGAGATCAGCAGGAGGTGGGAGGAAAGGATTTTCCTCAGCTTCTGTCCTTTTTAATTTTGGCTCCATCACTGTGAAAATACCTGCAAGTCAAACAATCATTAGTGGGGATGACGGTGGCTTTGGAAAGTTGAATGGAATAGAGAGAAAATGGGGAAACTATGCTCTGGTGTGACGGGAAAGATATTCTTTGGTGAGACGACACTGTAAGCAATGGAAGAAATGAAAGGAAATGGTAGTTTTGAGCAAACAGATACTCGTTGGGCGCGGGGGATAGGTCAACAAACTAATGGATAAGTTAGCAAGTAATAAATTTCCAAAGGGTCTTTTGGAGCATGAGATGGCAGATAACAATGAGTGCTAAATACGACTGGGTGACGTGGCAGGTGTTGATTGGGGAGTAACTATGGTGAAGGGACTTGTAACGGGTGAACAGGGGGAATGTACTGATAGAGTAATGAGATGTGATCTTTAGGGAAAACATGGAAGATGACGTCATGGGGTGACAGGGTATGTCAGACCGTGGTAAGCGGTGGGAGTCTGAACCGATGGATTCCTGCCACGTAGAGGAAAAAGGGGACCTCTAGAAGAACAATCCATTTCGGACCCCCCCCCCTCCGTTAAAAATAGATCGATCGGGGGGGTCTGAAAAACACCATGAGTCATCCATTAGTGTGCTTGCTCATGGACCATAGATCTGTGCACA
>JZKD02S1507848.1:63959-117574 GCA_000966675.3 Picea glauca
ATATAATAAATGTAAGAGGACTTCTTAGAAGGTTCTACTTCTAGAAGATTCCTCCTCTAGAATGTTCTCAGGTGATGGTAGCACTATATAAAGAGGTTCAAGAAATGTAATGGGACATGAAGAGAGTATTGCATTTGGAGCGGTAGCTAAATAGGAGGATGCCCCCTCGAAGAGGCAAGTGAATAGGAGATGATCCATTCCATAATAGGATCCATTGTATGGTGTTGCCCTACCTCAAGGTTTTGGTAATAATATAGTGTGGTTTCTTCTATCTTGCTTTGTGGATATATTATGTATTCAATATTTGTGGTGATTATATTTGTAGATCTATTCAGGTTATTAACAACATCCTACTCTTTTCTGCCACAATTATATCCTTTCGATATGCCAAGATTTGGTGAAATTAATTCCAAACATAACATTTATAAATTTGGATTTGACGCTCTTTCACTTTTATCACTCACATGGGAAAAAGACATGTTGTGAGATGATTTTACACAGTTTATTTTTGAAAAATACAATGCACTCTCTCTTATGGAGATCAAACATTCTATGTTGCATATTCGTTCTTTGATTAGCTCGAATTTTAATGTTTATGCTTCTCATTTTGGAATGATCAATCTCATCAAAGGAAGCATTCAAACCAATAATCTAATTGATGTCACAAATCCTCTTATGATGTGTTCCCCATTGACATATTTGTTTCATCAAAGTCATAGTTTGCATCCTCATTTTTATGACAGGATCTTAGGATGGCTTGAATATTCGTATATAAAAAATATTCATAATAAATATAAAGTTGTGCTTGCTTTGCTTTTACCTTAATATCTAGGAAGTAAGCATGACATATTTATTTTAGATCCTCCATGTGAAGAAATTAATAAACACTTAGAGAATTGTCAAGAGGATGGGTCACTTTAGCCTTCGCTGATGGTTATGTGAAGTCCCCATAATCTTGACAAGTTTTCCAAACTTACTTACACTCTTCCATGCCCTTATGACTCATATCATGACAAGATTGCAGAAGGGTTGGAGGGTTCATACATCAAGAAATTTCAAGGGAATGGTAAGATCATGCTTGCTTTGTTTTTAAATGATGATTATGAAGGTAAGTATGATATATTTCTGTCATTTTTTTATATACTACCATTATTTTTAGTAATAGTTGATTTTGTTTCCATAGCAAGATTGGAGTTACTCCGATGGCTACATTGGAAGCATGACTTCACGTAGTATTTTTATTTGTTTAGTAGTTAGAGTAGGTTTAGGAGTGGGTTTTCTTTTAGCTTTATTTCTCACTATTTCTCTTTGTAATAATGTAGTTAAAGAAAATAAGTGGGTGCACCGAGAGAATCATCATATGATTGTTGTCAGAGAAGTCCACTTTGACCCTTTTCTCTCTGCTTTTCATTGAACATTTCTTTTCAAAAATGCAGTATCATCATGAAAATCTTAAATGAAAAGTAAAGAGATAAGTAAATCTGAACTGTAAATTCAACCCTGATCCAAGGTGCCACAAGTAGGACTGCATTCATGTCAATGAGGATTTTTCTATTTTTTTTTAGCCACTCAAGAGATATTTCTCTTGATTTTTCTAGATCCACCTCACTGTACACATTTTTCTTTTTGAAGTTTTCTTTTGATTTTTGATTTTTGTTTCTTTTCATTTTGTGTGTTTTTTTTACTGGTTTTTGATTAAATTTATGCGTGTCACCTTTTAGTTCATGAAGGGAAACCATAATGCCTCATTATAAATAAACAATCAAGCTATTTTCAAAGCATCAATGTTGTAAATTGCTGAAACGTAGACTAGCTAAAGAAACTTTATGTTCGAAGTAGGTTTCCTGGTTTCACTTTATAATCATGAGCAGACACGATCATCATTAAAGCTCTGTACGTTGTCCCTATTTTTAAAGAAAACAACTCAAGTATGCCTTCCTGTCCTCGAAAAATTTGTCGCATCAAAAAACTAATTTCAGATCATAATGAAGGTTATCAAGCAAAAAATTAAAGGCTGGAAAATATCAAGTGTTCTGAAAATTGAAATTTTCAGCATCACCCCGCTCTTCTGAAAATCATTAAATTTATGTCAGATTGCAAATAATTTCTAGAGAGTTGTGGGAAGTGTCTGTAAACCTTCCGAGATACTGAATAGGTCTGATGACAGCGGGTAAATGCATGCATGATGCCAAGACAACTTCACCAGGGTACTGAACATGCCTGCTAGTAGTGAAGCAATGTCGTGTTCAAGAAAATTATCAGGTATAAATTTTAATATTGATCGTAAATGCCCTTCATTTTGAACTAAAAATTCTTGGACGGGGTAGAGGTGTCAGAGTGGGGTAATCAAAATCCATGTCAAGGATATAGATGCCTACTGGAAGCAGTGGCCCTACCAACAATATCAGAGCTATTGGCTTAAATATCATTGTTCTCGTAATTATGATTTGTCCTCGTATTTCATTTGAACAGAAAGACATCCGAAGCTGGACTGTGTGGTGATTATTGAAATCTGATTGAGATGCTTGATGTCCTTTAGATGTTCTTTGATCTTTAATCATTCTAAGTAGTCCTAACATGAAATCATTAGTTATGCAAAGATAACTTCTTCTCCTAGTAAGTCGCCACTGTTGGCAGCCCTCCATGTTTTTTTTTTTTTTAATGATAGATGACAACTCCTATAGCTGCCTACGCCTCATCCTGTAAATATTTGAGGGTGATTATTCAATTATTAAAAAAATGTGTGACTATTGTTGTTGTACTTTTAATTTTGTGTTTTCATGCTTGATTCATGACTGTAAGTATGAATCAAGCATTTAGACTTAATTTCACATTGTGACTTTATCCATTGCTTGGTTGCTAGAAATTCATTTTGACTTGTATCTACCTCCTATTCAATATTGGGATGATTTACCTTTTGAGTTTGTTTGAATATCGATATAATAACTATGTTGATTGGCATTTGGACTATACACTTGTGTTTTGAATACTTTGTAAATCAACTATTATACCAAATATTGATTCACATATGGTTTGTAAAAAACATACCCATTCCAACCCTTTGCAAATCGATTATATCCATTATGTGATGTGGGTATTAAATGCACCAAAATCATATCCTGTACTTTGTTTTGGCTAGAAGGATGAATTGACAGGCCTCTCATTTCGAGTTAAGGGTTTGTGTAGTGTGATGTACTCGAAGCTTTCATTAATAGAAGTGTTCAAACTCCATAACCGAGACCTTCATATGTATGTTGTGATCGCACAGGTGCTCTACCTATTTTGTTTTCATGGTATTCACTCAGACATATCTCTCTTACCACTACCATCTAAACTCACAGTTGTTTTGAGTTGCTCTTGTTACAGTCTGTTCAAACCCGTAATTGCATGACAGAGACACATTTTTGCGAGAGAATATCCGAGCAAACGGTTACGAATTAGTCGAAACCCTTTAAACCCCATTTCAGAAATGGGCCCTTTTACCTTCATTGTGGGCAATTTCTCCAGAAACTGGATCGTTTCAGAGATATGTCTTGACCTTTGGAGGGAAATTTCTCAGAATTTCGGTTTCAGTTGAGGTAAGCGTTTTTTTATTTTTATTTTGCTATATCAATTCCTACAGAAACCCCTATGTTGGATAAATCCTCTGAGAGAGAAACATTTTGATTTCTCAAATGACAAGCCAGACCCTTTGAAGAAAAACCCTCGTGATGAGGCAATACCCGATTAGTTTTTACTTGGGCAACAGGGTGTTGGTTCTGAGTTTATAGAAACCCCTATGCATGAATTTCTTGTCGACCCTAACCCTACTGTAAAATCAGATAGTAAAGATTCTCACAACCCAAAATGAATTTCTCATAAAAGAAAACTTTGACCTCAAGGCAAATGAATACAGACAAGCCAAGCATCTAAAAAAGAAAGGCAATATCATTATAAAAAACGTTGACAGTGTCAAGGCCGTGATAAATTCTAAGATATTGTGATTCGAATTTTGTTATTAGTTAAATGGTAAGAATGGTTTTTATCACAATTATGATTTATTTGTATTTTTCTAATCAATCTAGAGCGATTTTCATTTATGTTACCAATAATAAGACTGGCTACAGAATCGAGATATTCTATAGCCAAGTCAATTTCTCATATAAAATTTAGGAATTGTTAGTCTATAAAATATTTAACTTTCTCATTTCATTTTTTTCAGGATAGGATGTATCTGATGCTGATCTTATGGGATGGATCATGCTGGACTTAGTTGATTAGCTATCTCCTTTTTGCTTATTTTGTAAATACGAGAAAAATTTCTTAAATCTTGAAGATATAGTTTGATTATGAGTGGATTTAGGCCCTCTATATTTGTAACTTTTAGATCTTTTTTGAGATCTGATCCTGTCTTAGAAGAAAGGAAGTTTATCTTTCATAAACTCTTTAAATACTCCATATTTTATAATGGAAATCATCTTGGTTGAGGGCAGAAGATGGACGAGTGATTCCAAGACTTAATGAAACAACATATATACATTTTGTCTTTAGCCTTTTGTTAATGATGTTTTCATTTATGTTTTGTTAATCCTAATACATTAATGGGTCTGATAACTTTAGACTTAATGATCTATTATGTTAGGATATTTATATTATAAATATCGTTTATAATTTGCTACTCTAGAATTAAATATTGTGATCATATCTCCAATTAGAATGATAGGATTTATCTTTGAATTTTAATTGAATCATGAAATGAATAAGTTACTTTTAGATTTATCTTGTTGTAATTATGTGCAATTATAAGATCACAGGGTTATATTTGTGTTTCCTCCTCTATCATTAAACCTAAACTGCCAATATATGTTTTGAATTTATTTAGAGCAGTCATAAAATTCATTGCAGATTTCTCTCTTGGATGTGGTAGTTAGATGTTATTCACTCATACATATGCTTGGATACACCTCACTAACTAACAAACAGGTTAGTTCCTTTGTATTTCTCAATTTTGTCAATTACATATTAATGAAACTAGAATGTATGGTTCAACTTTTGACTATCCGCACGTCTGCGTTTCGTAGTTTATTCAATTCAAGATTAGTTAGATTTACAAAGAAAAACAGAAAATATTTAAATGTACTTTCTTTATCTACTTCTTAACAGAAATAATTTTCACATTTGATTTCGTAAGTTTCGATTAAAACTTGCAATTTGTAAATGATGTATATAAGTGATATTAGTATATTTTCTATTTAAAATACCTATAGTAATTATATAAGAGTATATGTATATATAATATATATTTGTTAGCATTAGTTTAGTTATTCCTTTCTTTTCATTTTCTTTTGAGGATTTTAGATTGGATAACGGAGCCATTAAAACTGTCAGAATGAGTTACACCAAACGGCTTGGGTTATTTAGACAACCTCGGACCAGACTTGTTCTTCCAATTGACAGACAGTCAATTTTACGCGCCAACACGTCGTTGTCATGCATTCAAGTCACCTTGCGTAAATATGTATTGTAGACCACAATGGTTTTTTTTTCAGTTTGAATTTATGTCTAATAAGGTCGTGTATCCAAACTCTCATGGCATAAACAATGGCTAACAATTCCAAATCGTGCATCACATAGTTCTCCTCATGCCTTCTCAACTTTCTCGATATGTAAGCGATTGCTCGACCATCTGGCATCAAGACTCTGCCTAAGCCTTCCTTGGATGTGTCAGTGCATACCAAGAAGTCTGCATCCATGTCACGGACCTTTAGTATCGATTTTGTTGTCAACATCTCCTTGAGCCTCTGAAATGCTTCCGTGCATTTCTCAGTCCCAACAAAATTCTTGTTCTTCTTTGGCAATTCTGTAATCGGATTTTCTATCTTTGAAAAACCCTTGATGAACCGTCGATAATATCCTGCCAAACCCATGAATCTACGCACTTCTTGGACATTCGTTAGCATAGGCCATTCCATAATAGCCTCAACCTATGTTGGATCCACATCGATACCTTCATCGGAGATGACATGCCCTAAGTAGTGAATATTCGATTGATAAAATGAGCATTTAGACAATTTCCCATACAATTTGTTCTCTCGCAAACTCTATAGCACCAAGTGCAAGTGTTCTTCATGCTCCTCCATCATCCGAGAGTAAATCAAAATATCGTCAATGAATACTTGGATGAACTTGTCCAAGTATTTGTGGAACACCCCGTTCATCAAACTCATAAATACCCCTGGGGCATTCGTCAATCCAAACGATAAAACATTAAAATTGTAATGTCAAAACCTCATCTTAAAGGCGGTCTTAGGGATGTCATCCTCCTTGATCTGCAACTGGTGATACCTGATCTCAATTTGATCTTTGAAAACACTGTTGCACCCTTCATCTGATCAACATATCATCAATCCTTGGAAATGGATACTGAATCTTGATCGTTGCCTTCTTCAATTGATGGTAGTTAATGCAGAGTCTCCATGACCCATCCTTATCCTGTATAAATATAATAGGCACAATGTTGAGGAAACGATATGAAATGATCTTACTCAATTATTTTTAGATTTTGCTTGGTTAAAGAAAATTACAAGTTCTTATGCAATTTTCTGAACATACTAATTGCTGAAATAATTGTAAAGATAGAAGTAAAGTCACCAAGATGATAATCAAGATAGATGAGACATAAAGAAATCCTTTATTTCATTCCAATTCACCAAAGAGTCATTTTCTTTACAAAATATCATACAGAAATTTTGGACCAAAATCAAACTTAGACATCCTCGATGGACATACAAAAGGACCTCTGACAGAAAACCAAAACTGAACTCTAAAAGTTGGATCATCTTGCCACAGATTGTTTCCCACTCGACTCTGCACAATATCCTTTGTCAATCATAAAAACTAATTCACAAACAGACAATTCTACACAGACTATCAAAGATAGATCAACACCTCTGAAAAACAAGTGTCTGAATGATGTAATTAAGCCCTAAATATTGTTGTCTACAATAAGACCTTGCTATCATAAAAGAGAATTAGGCTTGTGATGAATAAATGAATGAATTAAAACTGAACTATCTCAACATAAACTAAAAGATAAAACCTTAGTATGCTTCTGCTTCTATCCCCGATGGAACATACAAAAGGACCTCTGACAGAAAACCAAAACTGAACTCTAAAAGTTGGATCAACTTGCCACAAATTGTTTCCCACTCGACTCTTTGAAAAAAAAGTGCCTGAATGATGTAATTAAACCCTGAATATTGTTGTCTACAATAAGACCCTTAGTATGCTTCTTCTTCTATCCCCCTCCTATTCCTCCCTTTCCTTTTGTCTTTAAGCAAATCAAAATTGGTTGAGGTAGTTGAACCACCTCATTAGTTAAGTTAACTAAAGATTCAACCAACGTTTTAGTTAAGGGGGAAAAGTAATAATCATAATAAGGGTTATAAATAAATAATAACTAGTAGGTGGGACCCCTTGTGACTCCTTTTAGTTCATAAAAATCATAACATAACTAGTTAGTTAAGAAAAACACACCTCCTTGTGGCTCCCATCATTATATTCACATTTGACAAATTAGCTCATGATATTTGAAATTATTTTCAAAAAAACATATTACTCATATATCCAAAAATAAACATGTCCAAAAAATCCTGAAGTCAACTATCATCAACAATAGATAAAATAAAAACTCAAAAACCATATTTCCCACTCTGAGATGCAATCTTTCCTTGATTGTTTTTGTCACCCTTTTATTTTCCTAAATTTTCCTTTGGCTACATTGAGCCTTTAGGCCTAAACTTGTTGATCACATGATAACAATCATCCCTCAAATGCATCTGGGAAGACATGGATTTGTCATAGCCATTGTAGGATGAGGAAGGGGCAACAATGGATTTTCCTTTGTCAAGGGTATGGTGGGCCTCGATTTTCAACCTTTTTCTAGCATGAGAGGACTCTAAGGGTGAGTGGGGGGAAGCTTGGACAATGGGGTTAATAGGTGGAGGAGAAGGTAGGGATAAGTTAGGCCAACCACGATGTTGGGAGACTATCGGGTGGACAATCTCTTTCCATCCATCATTTTCAGGAACCTCAAGTTGCAATGAGATGTGAGGAGGCACAGGGATACCAGGGGCTTGTAGGACTTGTAAAGGAGACCTTTCAGGCCTGGGTTGGACCACTCCTTGCCCAATCCAATTGAAAAATTTGGCCTGAAACAACTGTCCAAGCTCTTGTGAGTTAGCATCAAAATGTACGGAGAACCTTGGACTTCTTGGGCCTCTGATCCAATTACCTCTCCCTTTGTTTCCTCGACCATGGATACCTTTGCTGAAAAAAATCATTCCAGCATGCATGATTGATTAGAAAATAGTCTTTTAAATAACCATACATGACAACTCTTAAAAATATGAAATAGATTTGGCTCAACAATGTATCAGACTCATGCAATCCAATCCATACAAATTGTTTTACTGTTTATTAATGAGCAGGGGGTGAATAAAGGGTCCTAGCATATGTGAGGGGTCTGTATTGAGTGAAACATGATATGATGAGGGGGAAAAAAATATGGTTACTTCTCAAAGACAACAACAATAAACTACAAACCAAAGAAAACATCACTGTAGTTCAACCCAGACAGTGCTACTACCAACTGCTTCAACACCGAATTTTTCTTTACTGTAATCAATTTTAGAAGAGGGAGTAAAAAATGAATGTGGGAAGGCGATGGGTTTGTAATTAGAGAAAAGAGAAATAATGGTGGGGGAATGAGAGCGGGTAATGTTCATAAAATTAATCAAGTAATCCATATAATCATTTTGTCAAAAGGAGATACACGAACCAAATGATCATTGTGACCCAATAACAATTATTGTGTATTAACTAGTTCATTGTTCATAGTCAAATATCTAACGCATTGCCATCAATAAGACAATATGCATTCCACAACAATATGTAAGGGAGCTATGTTCCTTTTATTTATAGCAACTCTCAAATGTATACTAGTAACCATTTCTGCTTTGTTAATCATCAAAATCAATCACTTCCCATACATTACTTCAATCATCAAATACACTCAAAAGTCATGTTTCAAAATTGCAATGAAGTTATAATGTTACTTTAGTCGGGAAATGAAGTTATAATGTTACTGATATTCGTTAAACATACATAGTGGAAAGCCAACCCAAAAAATCCATATTTAAATTGCAAAAAACCTGATTCGTCATTTAAACAGACAAACAACAATGACCATTCCAACACATGCTATGCACAAAATAATTCAAACATGCAAGTGTAATTCTGTGACTGTAAAATCCCAATTCAACTTGACTCTAAATAATCAAAATGATGGGCTATCCATTCAAAACAACAAGGTAGCAACAACATTCTTGACTTCATAATATAAGTAATCAAATTGCAACAAAGTCATGCTTAAAACTCTATGACTGTCACCATTTATTCATGGTGTAGGAATACATCTCAAAAGAACAAAGCAAGGAAGACATCAAGAATCTATTCTTGGGACACCAAAGCAAAGGTATGAAAGTATTTTTCACGGGCCTTTTTATTCATGTAATGGATATGGTCACAAATATTTTGAATGTAGATCTTATGAAAGGAGATATAATGGAATATTTTATAACACCATGAGGTGTTGGAGATGTGATCAAGTAGGACAAATTGTTGTTCACTGTAACACCATTAGATGCTACAGTTGTAGTGGATTTGGCCACAAATCCTAGGAGTGTTGGAACACAAGAAGAAATTCCATGATGAGGAATTCAAATAGCATGGATATAAGAAGGATTGAAGTAAGAAAGGGAGACATATTTAAAAATATGGATGCTCAGATCTCAAGTTCTGAGGAGCAGGGACATCTGCAGAAGTGGGTGAAGAAGACAGAGCAGCTAGAACAGAATGAAAGACTGAAGGGAAGTTCAAATGTGTCATCTACTGAGGCATACGCGGGTGACAATGGTATCAGTCACATACATACTCAGGCTAACCTTGTATAGGTCATGTACATACGTGAGTTCTCTGTGCAGCAGGCCGCGTATATGTGGTGAAGCCTAAGGAAAAGGGATATGCACAAGGATTGCAGTTTGATGTGATGGTATAACTCTATGATGCAGGGTCTGACATGGTTTATTGTAGGTTCTAACACTGTTTGTTGTAGGTTTTCATGATTCTATATTGGATTATGTAAGGTGTTGATGTAAAATAAAATATTGGGTGCATGGCACTAACCCATGAGTATGGATTGATGCATTTTCTGTTGAAGAACAATGTTTGTTATGGCAGTGAACTTATGACACCTTGGTTATGTGATATATCTTGATGATGTATTGGAAGCTTACTTGTTGAAAAGATTGATGCATGAATTTATCATATGGATGGGCTACACATTGGGTCATGTGGTTGGTGAGTTGATGAGGTGACCATGTTGTACATCATTGATGAATCATAGCTTGATCTATAATTGATACAAGTTTGGTACACTCATAGATGGCATATGCTTGATGATACTACACCATTGGTACTACTTGATCAACACAACAATTGGTATTTGTTTAAGATACATGATTGTGGAACTTGGTTCATGATGGAGACATATCATGAGTGATATGACACATGGTTGGCATATTGTTAGATGCACATGGTTGGAATATTGGTAGATGCACATGGTTGGCATATTGGTGGATGCACATGGTTTTCATATTGGTAGATGCACATATTGGCATGTTGATAGAGGCATATGATTGATAGATTCCATGGATGATATAATTTGGCACATTGCATGATGTTTATGCACACGGTTGATGTACATAGGTGTTGTGCATGATGAGCACACATTTTTGTATAGGATGTACTTGGTTGATATTTTGCTCATGATTATTTATTTCATTGTTGACACATATTTTTCTTCATGATGCTTGGTATGGCATGAGTTTGATGCATGAACGGGTCTAAGGATCGTTATATGGTAGCACATTGCTCATCTTGCAGAAAAGATAGGGGAGACATACCCATAGGGGGAGTCATTCTTCTTCCCATGATTTTATGAGGAGATATTTATCAGATGCATACCTAGAAAAGAGCCCTATATTTGAAGAAAGAGCACAGAAGCATAATTCCAGGGGGAGTATGAGCGATGTATTTTTCAGCATTACAAAAAGGGAGAGATTATTCAGAGGAATATCAAAGGCATTCAGACAGGGGGAGTAGTCCCAAGAAGAGTTCAAGCAAGAGGAGCAGCCCCAAGAGGAGAATGGTCATTTTCCATTGATGTCAAAGGGGGAGAGATAGTCACATTGATGTGATTGATGATTATTGATTGAGAGAGATAGTCACATTTGGCAGAGATAGTCACATTGACTATTGATGTAGAGCATGCCTTATCTAAAATTTGACATCAATAATTGGTAATTGATGTTGACATCAATATTGGTATTTCCATGAATGACAACATGATCCAACAAACAACCAACCTAACATGTTGTGGCATCCACACATACCCATGCATCGACATGAATAAAGGTTGTGACTTTCTCAATTAAAACAATACTGGGTTATCAAACACAGGAGAGCGACTGTGTATTTTGAACTATCTAATTAACAATGCAGGGTTTATCCATTATAATAACATGAGCAATCACTAGATACCAAAACCAACACGATTGTCACATGACCAATTGGGTGAGCCTATACTAAATTTTGCCAACAATATACAACCATCCAACAATAACTAATAGTAAACTCGATAGGCCACACTAGTCTTCTCTATCAACCCTCAGACTTGTAGAGTTAAGGATTTGCTCTGTGGCCAACACAGGGAGACCAAGGCCGACTCTTATCTATGGTGAAAACCTATGAGACCAACGATGTATATACAAAGAACACCACAACTTATTATGTGGATAGGGGATGAAAACCTGTGACAGGCGAGGCTATAATAGAGGAGTGAGGCTCTAATTTGACCTGGTAATGATACTTAACACATGTAGGGTATAACCCTCGTGGATCTCCAATCAAACAACCACAATGTTGAGGTGAAGATAGGGCCAAGAAGAAAAAAATAAACCACTGTGTGACCTTTAGTGGTGAAAAAAAACCAATGCCCAAGTGGATAATGCGCGGTGACACAAGCGCTTCCAACAATTAAACCCCATAAAATCCAAAGACTGGATACAGATACGAAAGTGTGAAGATATACAGCCACCCAAAACCAAACAAAGACCCTTCAACTAAACCAGCAAGGATAACAGAGAGCCCTTATGGCTGTAAACACCCAGGATGATCAATAATACTACGACTTCAAAATTATTGCAGAGAAAACCATCAACGCTTCATTCCAAAATCACAATTCTACATAGCTGCAATACTTAAATAAAGCACAAACTAATACACTAGAGCCATGTTGACGGGCGAAATTGATCGCTCGTCAACTGGAGGAGTGAATCCGGTCCGGGGTTGTCTACTTAACCCAAGCCGTTTGGATTGATCCACTCCGACGGGTTTAGCGGCTCCGTTAGCCGATCTAAGTCCTAAGAAAGCGAAAAACAAAACTAAAGAAGATAAAATAACTTAATGAATAACACTCGCTGAAAACTATATACAGATCTAATATATATTTTCAGTTTACTAAATAATATTTATAACATAAGTCTACTTATTGTATGTATAATATATACAAATGACTTTATTTCTAATATATATATAACATTTACAAAATGTGAATTTTAATCTAAATCCGTGAAAATCAAATATGGATTGATTTATTAAACAACAACAAAGATATCATTCAATCTTTTTTGATTTTTTTTTTTATAATGTTTATAAACAAGAAATGGAATAACAAACTATCTAATTGAAAACATAGATAACAAATAGTAGAATATGTTTAGACTGTAGGAAATTTATGTATTCATTAAACTAATGAAATAAAACTAACAAACTGAACTGTTATCGCATCCCATATTCGTCCTGTGTATAGCATCCAATCTCATTGTCTGATGAGGCAAACCCACAACAGATCCTACAAATACTTCTCGTAAACGTGAAGCAGTAATGATTGAATCTGAATGATAGAACATATAAGAGATATAGTAACAACAATCTTATAATTTCACAAGTGGCCACATTGAGATAAATCCTGCTGTGAAAACTTGTGTATAAATGTTCAACAAATGATGAAGATAAATCTCTTAATCTCAAGTTTGAACAGAATAATTATTGTATGTTAAATATGGGAAATAAAACAAGGATAACATATAATTTTTTTTATCATACCAATATGCAATAAACCACGATAGATAAAGCAATCATAATCTAATTACAAATCGAAATAATCAGACTTGAATAAAAACACGATATGGAGAAGCTAAAGTTGTGACAAATATCATATTCTATTCAAGTCTATGAGTCAGAAATCCATAGTTTTTTCCCTAGGCAGAGATGAGATCAAGTTTACAAAATAACATACTTATATAGGTTCCAGGAACAAAATGTTTCCTGTTGATAACATCCAATCTATTCCAAAAAATGTGGGGGATACAACCTCCCAGATATTTCTTGATACCAAAAACTAACAGCCTAATCTATTTACTAAAAACATAAAGATGGTATGGCTGGAAGATCCCAACAGTTCTTCATATCTCTTTGAAAATCATGAGTTCCTGAAAACAAATAAAAATAAAAATATTTTAGATGTATTTTCAATTATCAAAACAAGTAATTCGAATTTTTCTAACTAGCTACAGAATCTCACAATTCTGTAGCTAGTTATAATTATAACTAGAATCATATTTTATTCAATCAAGAAAAACAAATTAAAAAGTAATCTATGCAAACAAATTTTGTATCCTAAATTGAGAAAGACAAAATCATACTAAACTTTTTTAAAAAGATCATACCTCAAATTAAGGGATTCAAAACAAATCCAGTAATCTTTGAATTTACTATTGCTATCGTTGCTTCCACGTTCTTAAAAATAACAGACCCTATAGTTTTTTGGCGTTTGTCTTTGGCTTGAGCTATGGATTGGAGTCTGCTATTCTCCTTTGTTAATGAATCCACTTGGTCTTTCAAATATTTAAGTCGAGACTGTAGTAAAGTCACATCCTTGTAATACCTGTCGATCCAGGATCGACATTCATTACAATGCGGCTGTAGAGACTGTGTATTGGCACTGATAGTATTAATAGCTGGAGAATCGTCCATTTAACATGTAGGTTCATCATGGAGTTTGATGCCAGGAAAAAGAGGATTGTTCTCTAGACATGGTGGCAGGTTGGTAACATAATCGTAGGGTCTGTCAGGGCAAAGTCCATATGAATATGGATACTCTTCGGCCAAGAACCTTTCAATTTCCGAATCCAAATCCTCACTTACCTCAATTTTATTTTTTATGTCTACACAGGGTTTGGGTTTGTTTTGAACACATCGTGAAACCCAACAAGAATCCCTTTTACTCTTATAATTAACATCGACATTACCTTTAAGCTTTTTCCCTGTGGGTTTTTTAACAGTCTTAACACAACTCTTAGGATACGAATCCGGTTGAGTGTCGGGTTGAGTATAATCAGGGTAGGTTGAGGGTTCCAAATTAGAGACAGGATCACAGGGCATGAGCGAAGGAGGAGAGATGGTAGGTTTCACAAGGGTTTCTGTGATAATAGGCTTGTCAACCTGTCCCAACTCACTATTACCGAAGCCATATTGATAATCTTGATTACACCATGATGGAACAAACTAGAATCAGACTTCTGCCTCTTAAACTGCTTTCCCATCTTGTATAGACTTCTAAGGAGGAAATAGGGCATGTTCAACGGGAAATCAATGAAGCTCATAAGAAATCGCAGGTGATACAAGAAAACCAACCCAAATCTCCCTTCACATGTAATACACTGTTTCACAATAGCTAACAAATCATGCCATCTAGGTTTTAGAGACGAAACATGCATACCTCAGTCGCAACTGGTAATTTTCCTTGAGGTGAACAATAATGACCAGGGAACCTCTTCAACCTTTTCTTTCTTCAACCACTTTTTCCCCACAGCTGGTAAACTGGTAGCTTGGCTTATAAAATCTTCATTTACCTCAAGTTGCACGTCTCCTATTTTTTCTCTACAACCGTCGAATGTCAACGCGAACTCTTGAGCAAATCTTAGATTGAAACCCTCAAAATTTTCAATAAACAAATGCCAGTTGTTCCTTTCTAAGTCGTCTCTGGCATTATCAAATGATAAAAAGGTTTGGATGCCATTGGGATCAATCCTCACCACAGGAGCCATGGCTAACAGAAGGGAATCAACACAGAAATCGGAGGTAGGGTTTGATAGAAAAAACACAGAGCCATAGCCCCGAACAAAATAATGTTGTGATAGTTCAAAATGGTAGGTAGGAGTGTTAATCACCATGCGTGGGAAAGAGATCATGAAGCCTGAGGCCATACAGAGCAATAATATCATGTTGTACCTCATATGATACCTTGGGATATGGGTAGTGTAAGGATGTAAGGCTTGTATACCATAGAGCGTATACATTCATGACTTGATTACAAGGTAAAAGTTTCAAATAAACATTGTGTTAAAAAATTTATGAATCAAACCCCATTACTATTAATCGAATATTGATGAGTGGGAGGTTTTTTACTTATGTAACCAAGGCATGTTTAAGACCAAGGGGTTATAAACAAGGAAAACAATCATGTTCATAACAAAATATGATAATTCAACAATAGACCATATGAACAATTATCCTTTGATAAAAAATCGAAACAAAGTGTGAATTCCAACAACAAGTTTTCATGCTTACAGTCATGAAAACAAAAATCGAAAGGAAGGTATGTAAAAAGTGACAAGTGATAAGTGTTGTTGCTCATGACGAGTAATGAAAATTTAGAGATCCTATGTAGGCAACTTATAAACAATAGAAATTACATTATTGCTGCCAACAAGCCAATATCCATTTCATAAGTAGAGAAGACTCATGAATGGCCAAAAAAATACATACCTGTAATCAAACACCTTAAAACGTGAGTTGGTCGAGCGATTCCTCTCTGCTAGGAAATCAGAGCATAACCACAACAACAAGGTTGAACAATAGCCCAACTAGGGTGGTGGCCAATGGAAGGAGTAAGGGTGATGTGCAGTAAAGGCATGTCACCTCCACCAATAGTTCATTGACTCCTTAGTACATGCCAACAAGCTTTTCGTTAACACCATTAATCAGACCATGTATCGAAACCATCACCCATTAAAACCAATAGCACGACCCATCCCAAACTTTATCCCATAACATAATCACCATTACATATGAATTAATCTATCATCTTGTCAAATGCGCCACCCACATCCTATCCTTCCAAAACATCCATATGTATATTAACCATATAACTCAATGAAATTGCATAACCATTAGTCTATTGTTATGTCAAGTTATGACCATTAAAATTCAATGCATGTAGAGTAGCATATAGCATAATTTAGATTCTTCCCTTTACATTTGTAACATTGCTTTTCATTTCTTTCCCATTGCCCGTATATGTCATTGCTAACATGTTTATTGTGCAAGTTTCTTAGTAATAGATCCAATAACAGATAGCATTGATAACAAGGATAACACAGGCCGTTGTGAAATAAAACTTGAACCTAGAGCAGCAGAAAAACCACAGAACATGCCTTATCCATCGCCAATAAAACAAGATTATATCACCATGTAAGCAATGTCGAACAGTAACACAACATCAAATAAGCACCAAACCTGATCTCCAATCTACAAGGAGGTCTCACCTACTAGTATTATTTAGCTTTAATAATAATAGGCTTTAGAAACACTTTGCAATTAAAACTCTGTTGCGATTTTATTCGTCAACATTCACCCCACGATGACACACTTGGACGTAAAATTCCTAGGTCCAACAACTCCTTTAGTTTCATTCTCAACTCCTGTGACTCTGGGGTCGACATCTGATAAGGTGTTCTTACTATCGGTTCAGTCCTCAGTTTTAGGTCTATGGTAAATTCCAATTCCCTCTCTGGAGGCATCCCAGGTAACTCCTCAGGGAAGATGTTCACAAACTCTCGCACCACCATAAGATTTCTAGACCTTCCGCTACTCCCTTCTCGTTTAAGGCAAGGATCACAATAATCTTACATCCCTTGCACATGATCATTCGTAGCTACAAGGAAGAGATGAACCTCAGGGATACTCCCTGGTTCCAAACTACAATCAAGTGTCTCCTTCCCAGTTGCAAGGCGTTGAAATCATTGAGCTAAGGCTCAAGGAATTCCTTTAAAAGATACCTCTCCTGGAACCATTACTCAAACATTTCCCATGACACGTCTTCAACTTCCATGTTCAATTGTAGCAGGAGTGTCCCCTTCATAGAAGAGAGATCCCCTTCAGTTGAGAGACCTCCATGCGGACCTTCATGCTGGAGGTCGTAATCGCAAAGCATGAAGCACATCCCCTTGATCTCTAGCCAAGCCTCGACGACCGAGTTATCCGCTCCACTCATGGACTCGAGAAATTATCCCTCTCGAGTTCTTGGTGAATACTAACGGTACTGGTTAGGGCACACTATGGACCCTCAGGGGTATAGGTGCCTTGACCTCATCTTAGTACAGATGGTGAATCAAGGCCTCTGTCATTCTCAGGAAGGACCTTGTCATACCATCATCATCTATTGGCACAGGGGCAAACCCAAGGTTCAACGCTTCAACAACGCACAAAAGAACCCTAACTACCGGCCCTTTCAACAACACCTACGAAGTAGATGAAGTCTCACCCGAGGTAGATGCAGGGGGGGTTGCAGGACTCAAGTGTATACAACCTAGCTAGGACATAGATCTATGATTACAATACTTAACAAATCACTTAGCAGTTAACATTCATTAATATTTAACTCTTATCTACTTCACAGGAGAAAACCCTAATTACATAACAACACAGTATTCAACAAGATCTAACACATCCAAGCACTTAGTAGATAGAAATAGATCAGATCTAGCATTCATTCACATCACTAAGCACTAAGCTATTATATCAAATGCATCTAACATACATTGCTATACTAAGGACAACTCAAATAACAACCAAAATTCGCAAAGCAACCATAATAAAGGATATACATGGTTCACCCCCAGTGTGGGGCTACGTCCACCAAATCTTCGTCTTCTTTATTATCTTTTGTCAATCTCCTTACATGTACAGAGCATCAAAACCCACTCTGTATAGGACATGAGATCTGTGCACACCTCATCAGATCCTCCTTCCCCAATTCAGGTCATAGCACAAAGCCTCTTTACAGTCACTTTCACTTAGCTCTTCAAGTTCTCAACACACAATATGCACCAAGATAACTCAATCACACAGATCCAACTACTTACATCACTTGCACTCAACACAATATAGCACTTAGCACCACATTCCCCCCCTCTCTACTTACATTGCTTAACTTTCTATTTATACATTACAAAAGGGGCCAAGGCATGGGTAAACCCATGGACCGACATCCAAAACCTATTACATAAACCCTAAACCCAAAAATCCCTAAAAATGGGGTGATATCCCATGGTCTCCGCTTCACCTTGCGCTCTGCCTTCGACCAGCCTATCGAAGTCCCAAAAATGGTCAAACATGACCAAGGTTCTCCAAAACTTGGTCAAGGGCCAACAAGCCCCCAACACACACTTGTGACTCATCTTGAGTCACTTTGATCTGGGTAACTTTGCCTCGAAGGCCTCAATCTTGGCTGGAGTTTCCTTGAATTGTTGTTTCACCAGAGCCTCCTGCTCAGTGAACTCTTAGATAACTTTCTTGATCACAGGTCCTTCCAATCATTGTTCAACTGAGGTAACCACTTGTTCTAGTTCTGAACCTCATTCTTTAATTTCCTCAAAAAGTGTGCAAGCTTCATCCTACACTGGCTGGAGCTTCTAAGTCACTTCCATGACCTTTCTCTGGAAGGCATGGACTTGTTGCTGAACCATACATTGTTCCTGGGACCTTTTCATCCTTTCAACCATTGACAGTGGCTTCAATTGTGTTTGCACAATTGCTTCTTGCTTCTTTTCCTCCTAGAGTTGTGACTCTCGTGTCCTTAGTTCAGGGTCCTCTGCAAGGTGTTCGTAAGTTTGTGCACTTCGACTTCTAAGTTGTTTACATTCCAAGGCCAATGCCTTGATTCTTTGGGTTGCACTTTGGGCAATTTGGAGCTGTTGAATGGCCATCATCAAGCTTCCCCACCTGACTCTCCACTGGGTTTTCTTCCATCTATTCTAAGCCCTTCATAGAGTGAACTACTCTAGTGACTACTTCTTTAACTCCAATCTGCTATGTGAGAACCTGTTCTTTTACCTTCTAGATCTGCGCTCTATCCTCTACAAACTTCACCTGGAGGTCATCTTTTTCTTATTGTGCAACCCAAATTTTCTCTATGGCTTCCTATTTTTCTTGCTTCAGGGCCTTTGTGGCCTGTTCTTTTTCCTTCTAGATACGATGAAGGAAAGATTTCGTCAATTCTTCTAATATACCTAGTTGGGCAAGCTCATCTCCCAACTCTTCTCCTTCTAATGACGATGGTGAAATAGACATTGTGCGGCTAGAGTAGAGGGCTTGTTGTACCCATTTAAACTCTGTTGCAATCCTATCATACATGGTTTCATGTTTTGATTCATTGCGTTGTAAGATATCCTCTAATGTGTCTAACACAGTAGCAATGATAAGGTCAATTTCATCCACCGTTAACACAGTCTAAAATGGTGGTTTATTGGGTTTTGACTTCTTCTGCGGTGTACGTTTTGTGGGGGAAACCATTCTTTTCTTGGATGTCTCAGCTTCATCAAGGGGGTCCCTAGGTAGTATTACTTCACCCTTCTTCTTCTTATCTTCTTTCCCTTTGTCCTCCTCTTTTTCTACTTCGTCACATCCTCCCCCTCCAGGTGAATCTGAAGTAGTCTCTTTTGATGCACTATTCAACTCATGTACCTCTTCCTTATTTTTCCTCTTGCTACTGCTCGGTGCATCATATTCTTTGCGAGTGACCATAGGACTGTCGATGAGGTCGGGGTCGGTCAGTTCTTCCTAGTCGATTGGTATAAGGAAATGTTTGTGGCATTCCTTAGTTATTTCTTCCATGTCCTCCTCAGTGAGCTTATAGTAGGATTGAATCTCTTCTTTATGTTCTTCTTCGCACGTAGTGATATAAATAAAATGTCTATCTGTGCAGAACTTTACAAATGGTCTAAACTTGTGCATGGTGTTTAGCGTCATACAAGGGAAAGACTCAATAACCCTCTTCTACTACAGGTAATAGGTGTGGAAAACCATGTTTGAATTCCATTTCTTAGCCATGTTTCTCGAATACCAGAGCGTAGTGAACTTCACAGCTAAGGGTTCGGATGGCTCAATTTTAGGGAAGGTTTCTCCTTTTGACATCTCCCAAGAAATGAAGGTGATGAGGATAAAAAACCAACTGAAATGGAACTCATAGCCTGATCCTGATCTTTGTGGCAGTATCGCTCTAATTGGTTGATGAGGTAGCTCACCTAGTTCATTTGTAGTCCTTCAATGCATTTTCTCGCGAGGTCAACAACAAACCCTGTGACCTGTGCGGGTTTGTTCTTCCTTACTATCTTACCAGAGATCAACTGGAAGGATAAGCACATTGCATCGTTCTATATGGAAGCTACCTTTTATCCTCGCTTTCCCTTCTCCACATCACCATAGGTGTATTTTATTCTTTGCATCAGGGCATGATCTATAGCCTTTCCTGGATAAAATTCTTGTGGGTCTGGTCCTTGCATGCTTAATCCGATGATCCGATGGATCAACATCGGATTGATGGTGATGTGTCTATCCAGCCACAAATAACCGCCATGGAAGCAAGACAAAAGGAGTTTAATGCACATGTTAACCACTTGATGCCTTCCAAAATGAGGTATCTTCATTACGCTTAGGATGGTGGACCTTGCGATGTCCATGGTCCATGGCTGGGGGATGATCTTCGAATTTGTGCCCTTTGTCTTGGTCAAATATTTATGTGGTGCAAGAATTCCATGGTTCTTGCGATCTCCCAAGTTGAATTCACTGATATTCAACGTCATAATATGTCCCAACTGCAGTCCAATTGCGTGTATCCATTTCGAGAGGTACGCAGTGATTGAGGTGTAGTCGAAGTCCCTTGGGACACTGTCACGACTAACCACGCTGGCCAGAGGAGGCATATAATCAGGTAGGATAGATGGGATTATATTCACATTCACCAAGTCATCAAGATGCTTGCTACGTTTCTCAATAGCGGGTCGGCTAGACCGACGCTCAGCAGTCGACGGGGATGCTTCCAATCCTCGTGTTGATGAAGCTTGTATGCCTGTGGACATAACCTTTTCAGACATGAGGTCTATTAGGATCTCTTCAAAAGACTTCTATACTATGCTAATGTGGTCCTACATACATGCTCGAGATCAGATATCTGAGGTCGGTGAGAAAACATTCAATGTAATAGAACAGGTGGAGATCTCTCAATAAGCACTGTGCGAAAGAAACTAGTTCTCTGTGGGCTTGGATAATCACAATTGGAAAAAGTGTTCGCAATGCAACGCTCGACGGGATAAATATAAAAAGTCATAACAGACTCTTCTAATGAGCAGGAATGCCTCAATCAATGCAATTTCATCCATTATGGCGCAGTCCCAATGGTCCAATGGAAAACGTTTCGGTAATAACTATGTTTCTAGACATTCTGAAGCGTCTTTCTAACGGTCAAGACGCCTCCAACAATCATATTTCTCTGTCATGGCAAAGTGCCAACCTACACTTTTTTGATATCCTGGCAAAGTTCCAGTTCTGCAAACCTTCCTTCTACGAGTTCCTCTTTGGAACTTCTTGCAATTTCTCTAACTTTGCTTTCTTCTTGCTGATCTTTCTGGATTTCTTTCCTGTAATTTGAGTTATTGGGTTCCTCTTTCCATTATTGTTCTTAACCGCTCTTATCATAGTAACTTCACACTATTGAGGGTCTTTTGAAGGTTTCGAGAGTAATACTTCTTCTCTTTCTGGAGTGGGTACTCTACTCTCCTGTATGGACAAGGGTTTCAAGTCTTCTCATGTTCTTTCAACTTCAACAGCAATGTCTCTGGTCCTTAGTAGATTCGACTTGTCCTCTTGTTCTTCTAGTAAGTGCGCTATTCTCCTAGCCATGAAATATCTTATTTATTTATTTTTCTGTTCTAGAGCTTCCCCTTCTTGTTTCCTTCTTATATGATCTTTCTCAACCCAAGTTTTTCCTAGCAAAATAGAAAATGGGGTGTTGTTCTCAACAAACTTAACGACATCAAATTCTTCTTCTGTCGAAGTGCCATGAGAAATCATAGGTATGTGGGTAAGTCTCCCACTAAGGGTTATCATCTTCCTTTAAACAATCCTATTCCTCCCAATGAAGGAACCATAGAAGGCTTTCCCAAAATTTCCCAAGTTCTTTCTATCATGATATTCACCGGTGTTTCTGCATCCAATACACAGCTTATGTCAAAGTCCCCTATTCATGTTTCTATGCACTCCTTCTCTTTTAATACATCTGATAAGTTGATGTCTCTATGATCATTCATTGTTTATTTCATCTACAATAATACAGTCTCTGATTCTTTCTGGTTGTTGAGCATATTCTTAGTCTCTTGACCTTCCTCATGGTATTCTTGTCTCATGTTCATCTTTTCAACTTTAGAAACCATTCTAGGGAAATCCAAAACTTCATGTCCAGTAGCCTTACAACAAAATCAAATAGGACCTCGACTAGGGCATTCCTTAGCAAGATGTCCCGGTCTTCTGCAATTATACCAAAGAGTCAATCCTCTCTTTCTCTTGAATGATCCCCAACCTTTCCTATACTATGCACTGGGATCACAGTGGTGGATCTGAAAAAAAATTATTTCTAGGATCCTGCATCCATTTCTTAGTCCAAATATTCTTTCTATGCATAGGAATAACATATCTTTCACTAGTTCTATTGGATATATTCATATAAAATCTTATTTCTTCTAGTTGCGGGCTAGTTTTCAAACTAGGACAAAATCTATCAAACATACCTAGATCCATTCTTTCGAAAAAAAAAAATTCACTTATCTTACCTTTATCAGAGCACAAAGATTTAAGATCTTACCTCTTTTCTTCATATCTGATTTCTTTTCTTAGCACAGAGCTTCGCAAGTCAAGTAGAATACTTCTCACTAAAGAAATTTCTTTTCTTAGCACAGAGCTTCGCAAGTCAAGTAGAATACTTCTCACTAAAGAAATAGATCTATGCACAAAGCTTTCTCTTTTCTTCAGTTCCCATCAATCATAGTTTCAGGTCCCAACAACGAAACCATTTTTTGGCACACGGGCGGACCCAGGATTCAACGCTTCAACAATGCACCAACAAAACCCTAACTATCGACCCTTTCGACAACACCTATGAAGTCTCACCCGAGGTAGATGCAAGGGGGATTGCAGGAATCAAGTGTCTGCAATCTAGCTGGGACACATATCTGTGATTACAATACTTAACAGAGCACTTAGCAGTTAACATTTATTAATATTTAACTCTTATCTACTTCGCAGGAGAAAACCCTAATTACATAAAAACGTAGTATTCAACAATATATAACACATCCAAGAACTTAGCATATAGAAATAGATCATATCTAACATTCATTCACATCACTAAGCACTAAGCTATTATATCAGATGGATCTAACATACATTGCTATACTAAGCATAACTCAAATTACAACCATAATCCACAAAGAAACCATAATATAGGATATGCATGGTTCACCCCCAGTGTGGGTCTATGCCCACAAACTCTTTGTCTTATTTATTATCTTCCGTCAATCTCCTTACATGCACAGAGCATCAAAACCCACTCCACATAAGATAGAAGATCTTCGTGCACCTCACCAGATCCTCCTTCCCTGAGTCAGGTCACAACACAAAGCCTATTTACAGTCACTTTCACTTAGCTTTGCAAGTTCTCAACACACAATATGCACCAAGATAACTCAATCACATAGATCCAACTACTTACATCACTTGCACTCAGCACAATATAACACTTAGTGCCACATTCCCCCCTCTCTACTTACATCGCTTAGATTTCTATTTATACATTACAAAATGGGCCAAGGCATGTGTAAACCCATGGGCCAGCATCCCATACATGTTACATAAACCCTAAACCCAAAAATACTTAAAAAGGGGGTGAGATCCTATGGTCTCTGCTTTGCCTTGCACTTCGCCTTCGACCAGCCTGTCAAAGTCCCAAAAATGGTCAAACATGACCAAGGTTCTCCAAAACTTGGTCAAGGGCCAACATCATCCATTACAACAATCGAATCCATACCAAGGCCTGGTTCCTCCCCCTTTAGTATTCGAGGGCACGGGCACTTATGGAGGCGTCTCACCTCCTTCCACGACACCATGCTTCGAACCTCTGTGACATCCTCTAATCGAGATCATCGCATGGACACGTTAAAGTTTTAATTAGTGCTAGGTTATTACTCAAGGGTTTACTGCAGTAGAATTCATGGCGATGCACAGTCGCAGGGTTGAACCTGCTCTAATACCATATGTAACAACCCGATTGTTATGACTACAGACGATGCAAAGCAAGTGTAATTTTTGTTTGTTTTTAAGAAGGAAGAAAATTACGACAACAATTAATCGACACAAATTGATGATGAACGGAACTTACGCATTCAGGCAATAGATAAAAACAACCCAGCATACTAACACATCATGCAACTAGAAAAAACATGGGATAATCAATAGACAGATAAAAACAACTGCCCGACCCAAGCAAGACAACGCTTACAAGCTAAAGGACAACATCAACAACCCGACACAATGGCTTCGACGACCAGTAACTAGAAACCTCTACGGCAGGAAAAACCAATCACATTAAGGCATTACAAAACCAAGTACTAACATCAATGACAATGAACAATACACCCACATTGGGAAGCACGAGACTCCGGCCATGTTAACATTCACATATATCCATCAGGGTGCACAATGATTCCCTCATCAGGAATCATGTCGTCATAAAGCCACGGGCATGACAGAATCCAAGGCACAACATAATGTATCTAGACCAATAACTTAAGAAAACTCCAACGCGCTACAAAACCAAATTAACTGTCAAAATAAAAGAAGACTATACCCAAGCACCCAATCGACAAGTCAACAAGACGTAATGTGACATCATTCAATAATTAAATAGTTCAACCATCCGAAGAATTCTTGTTTTCTCATGAGGCACTTTTCAAGAAAGTCTCCCCGACTTTAAACATCAATTAGATTGATATTAAATCATCCTATGGGTATCAATAAAACACTGGAAGACTTTAATCCAGAATTTCTCATCCGAGAGGTGAGTTACATTCTCTAATTTAAACTAGGATAACATAGGTCAGAAAAAACATATGAAGAGTGAATATATTCTATGAAATTTTTAGTATAAGTACTATGTTATCAGTTACATTATCGATTTAATCCATTAACACAGACCATTTCAAGTCAAGGTCTGATAAGACCAAAAATTGCCTATCACAAGCTGTGCTACAAACGATGACTCTTGGAAACTTAAACAAGTTCCTACCACTTGAATATGAAAAATGTCATCTTACAACTATTCCCCATCCCAACAAAAACAAAAATAAACAAAATACACCTCATCATTGTAATCACAAATACATCACGATGCCTTCTTACTATAACCAGAAATAAATCGAATATGTTTATCATTATAAACAACTTAGAAAAATATTTACAAACGTATGCCAAAAGCCACTTCTTTGGCATTGCGATAGAGATGCACAAATGCAATATGTATAAGGCAATAAGGCCAAAGTAAACACACCAATACATAATTTGATGTAGTATATTAGGTCTTCTTCCATGACATAATATTCAATTAATAATACAATGACATCATTGGCAATATGTTTACTTCCAAAGTCAAGCCGGATATGGCATAAATCAAGATTAATGAATACTACCATACTCTTGAATCTTAAGGTAACAAGCATATAGATTTGGTCAAGACTATGTTAAATACGATGTGTTAAATACATTCAAATGGAAATTAAATGCGTTGTGTAAAATACATTCAAATGGAAATTAAATACGTTGTGTTAAATACATTCTAATGGAAATTAAATAGGTTGTGTTAAATATAGATTAGCTAGCAATTTCGCTGTGTAATAATTTGTCGTGGTAATTAATAGGTCTCATGGTAAATCGCAGTGTAAAAAAACCATAACTAAAATCGCAGTGGTACAATAAATCGCTAATCATGCCAAACCAATCAAATGCCATTTCATTGTCCATTCAGTTTCGTTGTCCATTTAATATATATACACTATAATTTCATTGTACATATATTGTATCTTTGTCACACATTAGATATTAAATCTTTGTCACACATTATATATGAAATCATTGTCTTTTAAATACATGAGATAAAAACGTTGTCTACCATATTCTTTGTCCATCAATAATTCGTTGACTGAATGATGAATTGTTGTCCAACACATGTATCTTTCTAACACTAGTCATTTATTGGAAATATGTATGTGAAAAGATGAAATTGCTCCGTAAATAAGGGATGAAATCATTGTGCATAAAGGATGAAATCGCAAAGAATGGATGTGTAAGAACTAGGTAGATGACTGTGTAGAACACTGGCTGTGTATTGCAAATCGCAGGGAATGACTGTGTGGAACAAAGGCTATGTAGAACAATGGTTGCATATGAAAATCATAGGGAATGGTTGGGCCAATCGTATAGTATAAACAATTATTTATTTCCCATGATATGAATGAATCGCATGGTATACAATTAAATCACATGGAATCTACAAATTGTATAGACATAGTCACTGTCAAAATATATATACAAAATACACAACATCAAATGCAATGCCAACACACACAGTTGTTGGGTCACATATTTTTCCATATTTTGATCATCTATATACATCCATTCCATCTCTTCTTCGTCCTATTATCATTCATTTATCATTCCATTTGTCATACATTTTCTACAACTGCTCATAAAATGACATATTATTCCTGTTATGCTTTAGTGGTTAGTAATGATTATTCTTCCTTCATTTTTAATGAATTAAAAATTATTATGCATAATTTTTCTGATGATGGTTTGACAAGTGATTTTATGTAGCAAGAAGTCAAGGTTCCAACCTCCAAATGGCACATGTTAGTTCCAACTTGTGATTAACCGTGTTCAGTGAAAAACGTGGGAGATAAGGAGAGACGAATTTGTGTGGAATATTGTGAGCAGATGAGGATGAATCGCAAAAATATGAGACATGGGTTTTGTTAAAAATGGGCCCAATTGAGTTCAAATTGGGTCGTTTTCTAATTGGAGCTATGGTTTGAGAGAAATCGATGGTTCTTTAAAAGGGTATTTTTCCCGATTTACAGTTGTGGCCGGTTCTCTAAACTTAGCAATTTGTTTTACAAACCCAGGGATTTGGGGATTTGATTTGTATAAATAAGGCCTCTTCAATTAGGAGAGAGTCAGTCATGAGATTATATAGAATTTATTTGTAAGAAAGAGATGAACTTATGTAATTTCTGAGTTTTCTTCAATAATACAAAGGAGTTTATGGATTTGCAATTATGTGCAACTTTCTCTTAATCTTGTAAGTCTTTTGGCCACGCATGCTAAGTGAGGCAGGGCGCCCTCAATATGGTATGTGTTGGTCTTATTCATTTACTTGTATTTTTATTTTTATTGTCTTAATTTATCTTGGTTTATGATTAGTTGATCATTGCTTATAGTTGTGTGTTGTTTATTAGATTGTTGTTATAGTAAGATTCAATTCATGTTGTTGTTACTCCATTTTGTTAATACTCCTTTAATTTATGTAAGAGTGCGGTAGTGATTTTATTTCATCTGAGTGTATTTTCAAGAAAGAGCGAATTTGATTGATTTTAAGTTATGTGTTTTATTTTATTAAATCGATAATAGTGTTAGTTGGAATTTGTTGCTTGCATATATTGTGCATGGTAACTTTGAAATAAAAGACTTCCTCGGGTTGACAAATTAAATAGTTGGGCAAATACTACAATGCAATTAATTCAACATTAGTTCAGCCCAATGTAACGGTTGTCGTTCCTTTGAGTGTTGTTGTTGTTCATTTGAACAGAACAATTGTCGTTCCCTTCGTGCGATTGTTGTCCATTTGAGTGTAATTGTTGTTCATTTGAATGGAACAACTGTCGTTCCCTTCACACAATTGTTGTTCCTTTGAGTATCATTGTTGTTCATTTGAATAGAACAACTGTCGTTCCCTTTACGATTGTTGTTCCCTTTACATGAAGTGTCGTTCATTTGAATAGAACAACTTATGCTCCCTTTACGATTGTTGTTCCTTTATAAGTGTTGCATCTCTGGAGGCTGGGCATTGAAAACAGAAGGTAAGAACCTATGTAGGTAACAAATAAAATGCTTGTGCCAGCGCCTACCTTTGGCTAATGCATAGAGGTTGTTCTTAGGACATATTTAGAGCCCAACATTTTGGCATCGTTGTCGGGGAAGTTATCAAGGGCACACAAGTCCAACTGACATTGTTTTTTTTAGTTGCATATTCTTGACTCCAAGGTGAAGGGTTAAGGAATGTAGGTTTCTTGATTGTTTATTTATTTGGATTTTGTTTTTAGTTTTTGATCCTAAATCTTATCGTTTCTCTTAGTGGTGATGTAAGAACCACCCATCCTACTCACAAGTTGATAGGAACATTTAAAGAAGGAGCCTTGAGATAGCACATGAAGAATCCAACAAAAATATGGCAGGTAAGAAGGAGACAGAAGTTGTTACCTTGGAATTCCCCATCAGAGATCCTAAAGGAGTGGTACAAATGCAAAGCATTCCCCCATCCAATCTACCAAATTTTCACAGTTTGGAAAATGAAGACCTTGATGCATTCTTATTTCAATTTGAAGTACTTTGTAGAGGTTATGGTTATTTTACTAATGATCAAAAGTTGAATGTTTTTTCTCTTACTTTAAAAGGAACATCCCTCCGATGGTTCATGAGACTCGGTGGGAATTCTATACAAACTTGGGAAGACATGAAATATGTATTCTTGCAAAGGTACCAAGATTATTGCACGGTCAGTGATGATATATTTGGAATGACACAAGGAGAAGAAGAGAGTTTGGAGGAATATGTGGAGCACTTTCAATACAACCTTCAAAGATCCAAACAAAAACAGTTGGGAAAAGAGACCTTGAAAACACTCCTACTCAAAGGAATCCATGATGAATCTTTATAAATCTTAAATTTGATGGGAACATGTGATGTATTTCAATTACCATATTGATGGTGACGCCCTCCTTCCACAACCTGCAGGTCAGAAGGTTCGTGTGCTCACAGGATCTTCTTTTTCTCACAGCCCGAAGAACTCTAATGCTCTTCTCTTTCCCTATTGGGAAATCTGCACCCACAACAACTCTCACGCGATCCCCTTATTCCACTTGGGAGATCGGACTTCGCGACTTCGTGAGGTCAGTGGTTGAGCGTTGGACTCTCAAATCCCCGAAACCCGACAACCAGTCAACGCTGACCTTTTCCCATCAGGGTTTTCTCTATCACGATTTCGCCACTCGTGATATCAAACAACTCCCTTTACCGACTACCGACTCCCGATTAGCCGAAACTCTGACACACGCGCGAGTTTGAATTTTCAACGCCTTCACTCCATCAACATTTCGGAGTTCACAATGTTGCGAATCCTGATGTAATGAGTTCAGAACTCCTCGCTATGAAACCCTGATAAGGCATGCCACCTGTCTACCTACCGACTCCGCTGTGGCCCCACACTAGCTCTTGATCATCGGGATATCGCGCTTCATGATTTCGCGGTTCTTGCTGCTATGTTCACGGGACTTCAACCCACGAAACCCCGATACATGATATATGTATAGATCCAACGATCCTTGTGGCTCGGATCAATGGCCCTGCCCCTCCTGAGATTTTTAACCTCTCAAGAATACCTGCAGAATCTCCCCTGCACCTCCTTGAGATATGATGACTCACGTGATATCGTGAATCCTCCTCAGAGAATATCGACCATCCGTCTTTTCTTGGCGATTCCTGCGAATGACCAAGAGTCCCTCCATGGAACTCGTCCACCTGCGTACAAACTTATGACGCTTTCCTGATTTTTTCCAGTCGCAACTTCCCTTGCGCTATCCTTCAACAACTTCGAAGGTCTTATCCTTCCTGAGCTTCCTTATAATTCCGAGTCTTAGAAAAGACTCTTACACGCAATCCTTGCGGAAACCTTCAGACACTTCCAAGTGCTGAAGTTCCTTTGACTCTGCGCACCCCTGCAGCAGCAGTCCTTCAATACTTCACTCAGGTCCACAACCCTGAGACTTCTCCTGGCCTGCGCACTCCTAGCATGGCTCCTATGTCTGTCTGCACTTTTGAGGAAAATGAGAGAAAAAGTAAAACTATCTGAGCTTCAGAGACGCAACCCTAAATTCTTGTCGACGCACTCCTTGCAGACACTTCAACTGCACTCCTTGCAAGAATTCTTACTCGGATAGAGAAACAATTGAAACTCATTCTTCCTTCCTCTCAGACTTCAATTCAAACATGAAATCGTATACACAACATATAAAGAAAATGTATAACAAGAAGAAAACATTCATGAGCATACATTCAACATCAACACACAGAGAACAAACACAAAACCATGAATTTGAATCAAACTCTTTCTATTAATTCAAATGTTTGTACATGGGTGTTCTTACACAACTCTCTACTTCTCTACTATGCTCATGATAGACTTCAATAATGTTACAATACACAATGAGGGTGTCTATCCCATTTCCCTCTTGCGCTCTAGAACTGTCTAATCTAGAATTAAATTCTATCTACTTGCATTAACTACTTTAAATGCCTTCTACCTACTAAGGATGAGAGCAAAAAGGCTCAAGGTCCGTTTACATTTTACAGGTGCGCTTCATTAAATTGTTACATTTAAGACTGCACAACGTCTTCCAAGGTGATTTCAAAATTTGTGTTGGCACTTTTCCAGTTGTCTCTTTGCCTTTCGCACTGGCTCGCTTGATGTCGGTGATGCTCCTGCATCATACTCCCTCGCTTGAAAAATTCATGGGCTCCTATCCATGAGCTCCTGCACAGTCTGTCCATGCTTTTGTATCTCTGCTTCGTTCTCCCAGCTAGAATATTCAACTAGATGGTCTTTCCACTTGACCAGATACTCAAAGTATTCTTTCCTTCTGTTCTTCTTACCAATTCTTTTGTCCAGTATGCACTCCATCTGCGGCTTCTCTACAACTAGCATCTGCTTTTTCCACTCGATCACTGGCTTCTTAGTTCCAATCACTGTTTCCTCAGCTCTATATGGATACAAATCAGAGATATTGAATATCGGAGAAATTCCGATCCCATCGGGTAATTCAATCTCGTAAGCATTCGCCCCAAACTTTCTCAAGACCCTACATGGTCCGATTTTCTTCATTTTCAGCTTATTATATGTTCCTCTTAGGAACCTTTCTTTTCTTAAATGTGCCAGAATCAAGTCACCAACTTCAAACTGAAGTTGTCTCTTGTGTTGATCTTCTCTACGCTTATACTCCTGTCTTGAATTTTGCAACCGCTCCTTCACCTTGTTGTGAATTTCCTTCATCGCCTCTGTGAATTCTTCTGCACTAGCACTGCTAATCGCAGTCTATTCTAAATCCCTCAACTTAGAAATTCCTCTCGGTTGCATACCATAGACAACCTGAAATGGACTCTGCCCTGTGCTTCTGTTTATTGAATCATTATACAGAAACTCTGCCTATGGTAGTATGTTGTCCCACTGGCTATGATGCTCTGTCACCAAGCTTCTCAGCAAATCTCCCAGACTTTTGTTCACGACTTTTGTCTGTCCATCTGTCTGAGGATGATATGCTGAACTAAACAACAGGTTAGTCCCCAGCTTCTTCCATAAGGTCCTCCAAAAATTCCCTATGAACTTCGTATCTCTATCCGAAACTATACTCCTCGGCAAACCATAAAGTCGAATGACCTCTTTGAAAAACAGGTTCGCAATGTGAGTTGCATCACTGGTCTTCTGACATGGAATGAAGTGTGCCATCTTGGAAAATCTATCCACTACCACAAATATTGAATCACAACCTCTTTGTGTCCTTGGAAACCCCAATACAAAATCCATGCTAATCTCATCCCACGGCCTCTCTGGTATGGGCAATGGTTGATAGAATCCGACATTTTGTCTCCTTCCCTTCGAATGCTGGCAAATTTTGCATTTGGCCAATCCTCCACTGTGTTTCTCCTTTAACAAATTCTCCCTCATGAAGCATTTCGGAATTCACAGTTGATTGCCTTTGAACAACAATCCTTCTTGGATCATGTATTCAGCCCACTGGCTTCTATCTATGAGAACTGGATTCTCAGTTGCTTTGTATGCCTCCTTAAAATCCTGATCATCTACATACATGTCCCTGAGATCATCAAAACCCAACGTTTTGACTTGGAACTCCTGCAACAGCAAACACTTCCTGCTCAAAGCATCAACAACTTTGTTAGCAGTACTAGAAATATGCTTAATCAAAAATGTGAAATTCTACATATACTCAACCCATTTAACATGTCTCTGATTCAACTTCTCCTATTGAGTCACAAACTCCAATGCATGATTGTCACTATACAAAACAAACTTCTTCGGGATTAAGTAATGTCTCCATTTCTTTAATGCTTGTATGATAGCATAAAATTCTTTATCATATGTGGAGTATTTCACCTTCGCCTCATTCAGCTTCTCGCTGAAGTATTCTATCGGCCTATCTTCTTGACTTAAGACTGCCCCGATTGCAAATCCTCTTGCATCGCATTTTACTTGAAATGTCTTCTGGAAATCCAGCAACACCAAAACTGGTTGTTCTATAATCTTCCTCTTCAACAGATTAAAGCTCTTCTCAGCCTCTTCTGTCCAATGAAAATATTTATGTCTTTTTTTCACTGTATCCATCATTGCTGCACTAATTCCACTGAAATTCCTGATGAACTTTTGGTAGAAACTAGCCAATCCGTGAAAACTTTTCACATCAAAGATATTCTTCGGTGATGGCCAATTCTTGATCACCTCCACTTTAGGATCCATCCTCAACTCATCTGCAGAAATAACAAACCCTAAGTAAATGAGCTCTGTTTTCATGAATGCGGACATCTTCATGTTTATCAACAACTTTTCCTATTGTAACCTCCGCATCACTATAGCGAAATGTTTCAAGTGTTCTGCCATTGATTTACTGAAAATCAGTATGTCATCTAAATACACGATGACAAATTTCTCGATGAACTCCTTCAGGACTTCGTTCATCAATCTCATAAAGGTACTCGGTGCATTTGTTAATCCAAACAGCATAACAAGCCATTCATACAACCCTTCGTTGGTTTCGAATGCTGTCTTCCATTCATCACCTTCTCTCATGCGAATCTGGTGATATCCGCTTTTCAAATCAATCTTTGAAAAGTACTTTGCTCCACTCAAGCAATCCATCAGATCATCCATCCTCAGCAATGGAAATCTGTACCTGATAGTTATCTTATTAATCTCCCTTGAGTCAGTACACATCCTCCAGCCTCCATCTTTCTTCGGACTGAGTACTGTTGGAACAACACATGGACTCAATCTTTCCCTAACTAAACCTTTGTCCAACAACTCCTAGACTTGCCTTTTAACCTCCTCATTCTCTTGCGGCATAAACCTATACACGGCTTTATTTGGCAAACTGGCTCCTGGTATGAGGTCAATATGATGACTCACACTTCTGATCAGTGGCAATGAATGAGGTAATTTGTCCACTACAATATCAGCGAACTCTTCCAACAGTTCCTGAATTCCATCTGGTAAATCATCCACTCTTGTGCTGGTCAAAACAATTCTTGGTTTTCTGACCACAATGAACTGTGGATCTTCCTTCTTCTTAACCTCTGTAAGAAGTTCCTTCCCACTCATGAGAAGTACTGTGTTGCTTACTTCCGGCTTCACCTCCTTATCCTTAATTGGAAGTAGCATGTGTGTCCTCCCATTCTTCTCCAGGGTGTATGTGTTCATTCTCCCATCATGAATCACATTCCTGTCATATTTCCGTGGTCTACCTAGCAATAGATGACAAACATCCATAGGAATAACATCACATAATATTTTATCATTATATCCTCCTATCTTGAATTCAACTAAAAATTGTTTAGTGACAGTTACCTGATGTCCTTTTTGTAGCCACGAAATTTTGTACGGGCTTGGATGATCAATCGTCTCCAGCTCCAGCTTCTCTACCATCTCTGTAGAAATGAGGTTACCCATGCTACCACTGTCTACAATGACCTTGCATACCCTATCCTTGGTCTTGCAAGTGGTCCTAAAAAGTCTGGTCCTTTGGATTGAACTCTCCACCTCCTTCTCAGGTGTCAATAGAGCTTTTCGCATCATCATCGATCTTCCACCTTCAGCGTCTTCGGCCTCAACATCCTGCCTCTGTTCTTCAGCGATGTGAGTTTCTCCAATGTCCTTCTTTTTATCTGGACACTCATAAGACTTGTGCCCATTCTTTCCACATGTGAAGCATGTGATGACTCCACCTCTTCCTCTTCCTCTATCCCTAGTACGAGGAAAAGTTTTGTTATCAGCATAATCACCTCTCTGCTCAGTATGTTGTCCTCTCTATTCAGCATATTGCCCACACTATGAACTTCCACCTCTCTCTGTTCGAGTCTGAGGTTTCTTCCAATACTCCTTGGGCTTCTGATATTTGTCCTGTGCAACCGACTTGCCTTTGGGATGAATTCTGCCTTGGCTTCTCTGACCCTGCTTTCGGCTCAGCTTCTCTTCAGCTTTCAGAGCCAATTGATAAGCGTCTTCCACCGTTTGAATGGTCAACATTCTTATCTCATCCTGAATGTCATATATCAGACCATTCATATATCTAGCAACCTTCTCATCATCGCTCTCCCGATGACCTATTCTGATGTTCAGTTTATAGAATTCCTCAGTGTATTCTTTCACTGTCATCATCTTTTGCCTCAGGTTCTGCATCCTCTTGAACAGAGTAATCTGATAATCTCTGGGGATAAATTTCGCCTTCATCTTTGCGATCATTCTGTCCCAGCTTTTGATCTTCTGCTTTCCCTTGCAGCGTCTTTCAGCTTGTAGTTTGTCCCACCACAATGCTGCATGTCCTTTCAATCTCGTGATAGCATGCTTGACTTTCTTGTCCTCTTCGACATCTTCATAGTCAAAGTATGTGTCTAGAGCTCTAATCCAGTCTAGAATCCCCTCTGCATCCAAGTTTCCCTCGTAAACTGGAATGTCCATTTTCGCTCTTGCATCCATCCTGGTAATAGCTCTGATCAAACGCTCGTTTGATGCATCTTCAGCTGCAACTTCTTCTTTGCGTTCAACCTCAATATCGCTCTCGAAATCACTCAGATCCCTAGCACTAACTGTGCGTCTTTGCACTGACTCCATATCTTCGAGTCTAGCTCGTAGATCATGCATTTGTCTCTCCATAACTGGATCTGTCATCTACCTGCCTCTTCTTCTCGGCATTTCCCTATCCTCTGGATCAGGTGACTGTCTATCTCTCCTTGGTGGCATGATGAATCCTTCTTCCCTTCTATGCTACAGAAAGAAAAGAACCTTTCTGTGCTCTGATACCACTTGATGGCGACGCCCTCCTTCCACAACCCGCAGGTCGGAAGGTTCGCGTGCTCACAGGATCTTCTTTTTCTCATGGCCGGAAGAACTCTAATGCTCTTCTCTTTCCCTATTGGGAAATCTGCACCCACAACAACTCTCATGCAATCCCCTTGTTCCACTCGGGAGGTCGGACTTCGCGACTTCGCGAGGTCAGTGGTCGAGCGTTGGACTCTCGAATCCCCAAAACCCGACAACCAGTCAACACTGACCTTTTCCTATCGGGGTTTTCTCTATCATGATTTCGCCACTCACGATATCAAACAACTCACTTTACCGAATCCTGACTCCCGATTAGCCGAAACTCTAACACACGCACGAGTTTGACTTTTCAATGCCTTCACTCCATCGGCGTTTCGGAGTTCGCAATGTCATGAATCCTGATGTAATGAGTTCAGAACTCCTCACTGTGAAACCCCGATAAGGCGTGCCACCTGTCCACCTACCGACTCCGCTGTGGCCTCACACCAGCTCTTGATCATCGGGATATCGTGCTTCATGATTTCGCGGTTCTTGCTGCTATGTTCACGGGACTTCAACCCACGAAACCCCAATACACGATATATGTATAGATCCAACGACCCTTGTGGCTCGGATCAATGGCCCTACCCCTCCTGATCTTTTTAACCTCTCGGGAATACCTGCAGAATCTCCCCTGCACCTCCTTGAGATATGAGGACTCACGGGATATCGCGAATCCTCCTCGGAGAATACCGATCATCCGTATTTGCTTGGCGATTCCTATGAATGACCAAGAGTCTCTCCGTGGAACTCGTCCACTTGCGTACAAACTTATGACACTTTCCTGATTTTTTCTAGTCGCAACTTCCCTTGCACTGTCCTTCAACAACTTCAAAGTTCTTATCCTTCCTGAGCTTCCTTATAATTCTGAGTCTTAGAAAAGACTCTTGCACGCACTCCTTGCGGAAACCTTCAGACACTTCCAAGTGCTGAAGTTCCTTCAACTCTGTGCACCCCTGCAGCAACAATCCTTCAATACTTCACTCAGGTCCACAACCCTGAGACTTCGCCTGGCCTGCGCACTCCTTGCACAGCTCCTGTGCCTGTCTGCACTTTTGAGGAAAATGGGAGAAAAAGTAAAACTATCTGAGCTTCAGAGACACAAACCTGAATTCTTGTTGATGCACTCCTTGCGGACACTTCAACTACACTCCTTGCAGGAATTCTTACTCAAATAGAGAAACAATTGAAACTCATTCTTCCTTCCTCTCAGACTTTAATTCAAACATGAAATCGTATACACAGCATATAAAGGAAATGTATAATAGGAAGCAAACATTCATGAGCATACATTCAACATCAACACACAGAGAACAAACACAAAACCATGAATTTGAATCAAACTCTTTCTATTAATTCAAATGTTTGTACATGGGTGTTCTTACACGGCTCTTTGCTTCTCTGCTATGCTCATGATACACTTCAATAATGTTACAATACACAATGAGGGTGTCTATATCCCGTTTCCCTCTTGCGCTCTAGAACTGTCTAATCTAGAATTAAATTCTATCTACCTTCATTAACTACTTTAAATGCCTTCTACCTACTAAGGACGAGAGCAAAAAGGCTCAAGGTCCATTTACATTTTACAAGTGTGATTCATTAAATTGTTACATTTAAGACTGTGCAACGTCTTCCAAGGTGATTTCAAAATTTGTGCTGGCGCTTGTCCAGTTGTCTCTTTGCCTTCCGTACTGGCTCGCTTGATGTCGACGATGCTCCTGCATCACATATGATGATATTTGTGAGTTATGTAGAAGGTATTCAAGAGGGAACTTCAAGGCTGGTAAGAATTCTAGTGAGCCTTCTTCTCAATATTTTAAATATGCTGCAAAAACAAGAGTTATAGGAGTTGAAATCAATAATTCAATTGAAATTTGTAAAGATGATATCATTAGCCCATTAAATTCACAATTGGATATTTTGAAGGATACGAAGAAATGGGAGGAACTTGAAGAAACAGTTTGTCCTCAGTGCCAGAAGAAACATCTTGCAATAGATTGTCCTTTGGATAGTCTCATAATTTGTGGCATATGTGACTTGATTCATTCAACAGATCACTTCCCCTCCTTACCCAATATAAAAGAAATATATCAAGCAGATCGAGGAGTTGCAGCAATTTCACCACAACGACCATGGCCTACATGTATGATTCAAAACTATATCCCTCCATTTCCTTACTCTCACAAGTAATCATTGAATACTCATACACCATGGCAACTGTGGCAACCCCAATATCACTCCTACCTACCTTGTCCACAAGGCTAGCATGGCCCATCTTATGATCCCATGGCTACTTTCCCTCATGTTGAAGCAACCACCAATCCTCCATACTTTCCACAAGCTCTTCAACAACATCTTATTTTCTCATTAAGGTCATCCACACAAACCAATAAGCTATACTTTCCATACTTAAATTTTCATCAAGCTCCTCCATGCCCTACACAACTTCCTGTTCAACCCACCTCGCACCCTAACCATAATAAAGTAGTGAAGTATACTTACAGTGCTGACCTGCACAACTTTCCTACATTTACCACTTATCTTGCCTCACCTACACCATTGCAACAAATCCATATAAGGCTTGGGCAGGTTGTAAGTCCAAGACTTGAAAATGAAGTTTCTTATCATCATCAGCAAGCCAACAAGATCAACAAATCTGATGAAAAACAGACATTGGAACCAAAAAGTGAAGCATCTTCTACATCATGGTCATTGGATATGAATCTCTTCTGCATTCAGGAAGATCAATTTTCTAAAGAGATTCATGGTGTAACATCTATATGAAATCAAGGGAACAAGGACTATATTGAATCTTGGTTTCAATCTGTCACCAATCCGCAGCTTCATGCTACACTTCAGCAATTCTTGGCACCATCATTTCAAGGGAAGTTGGTCTTTCATATCTTGGTATTCATAAATTTGTATTTTTCAGTTGTGGGTATGAGCATATTTGAGACTTTGTTACGTAAGTGGCTTCATTGGAAGTATTCTTATACTTGAGTTAATTCATTTTTCAAGTAAAGTAAGGTAGGGTAATGAATGAATTTTCAATAAATTCTTAATGGAATTGATTAGTTTAGTTCTAAGCATTAGTAGCCTAGTTTAGAAATAAAAATGAGTCACCTTCAAGAGATCATCATTCGATCGCTTGTAGCCTTGATCTCATGAACTTTCTTTCAAAAATCATCATTTTTTAAAGTTTTAGCAGTTGTTGCAACACACTGTGTAAGTCAATCTAGGTACTCAGTTTGAAATTTTTGGTATGGGCATGTATTCCATTGAAATTTATATCTTTCAAAACACTCACAACTATTCCGGTCACTTTTTGAGAGCCATATTTCATTTATTGGATTTTTGTGGCATTTTCGCTTGAAATCTTTACTAAAACACGGCTGGGACAGTCCGTTTTTGGGAGACCAAATGGATTTATTTTCAAAAACTGTTTACATCCCAAGTATGCCTTTGAATATAGTTTCCAAACCAATTTGAATTTTTGAGATTGGGCATCAAACTAAAACGTTATGGTCAAAATACTAATGGGATGTCAAGCAGGCAGCTTAGGAACAGATCTAGGACAGTCACTTTTTGGATGCCTTATTGGATAGATATTGAAAATTCTTTTCATTGGTATATTCCCCTATGAATCTAGTTTACAACGCAATTTGAATCACTCAATTCTGATATTATATGAGGAAGTTATGACCAAAACACCGACTACTTGTCATAAATCTGCACTTTGAAAAATCTGTCTTCCCAACTGTTCATTGGTAAATTTGACTCATCAATTCCTTTTGTCATTAAAACCTGTTTCTATTGGAGATACCTACAAGAATCAATTTCATCTCCAATTAGAATCACATCAATCCGTCATCAAACAAAAAAGTTATGCCTAAACCCGTGACTATTGGTCTAGTCCAAAACTTGAAAAACACCTTGTCATGCAGGGTGTTACTGAACATATTTGGCATATCATCACATGGAATTTTCAAAACCTATTTCTCATGGACAAAGACCTCGTAATTTACTTTTATTTCTCTTTTGAATCACTCAAATCGGATGAGAAACAAAGAAGTTATGATCGAAATACTGTTGGGTAGTATATGTTGGTCAACACTCCTAAACAGGTATAAAATGAATTTTGTTTCATTTATTTTCTTTGTATTTGTTTTATAAGTAACTACATGTCTTTTTTTTTTTTTTTTTGTGTGTATGTCTTGGATGAAGAGATTTTGTACACCTCTCTTCTCCATGATCTCACGTTTTATTGCAGGTAAGTGCTTATGTTTTGCAGGTCCTTGGAAAATTGAAGAAGGTTAATACATGCATAAGTGATTCTTGAAGACTTTTTCTCAAATTTTCAAATGGATTGAGCACATAACAAATGGATATATTGATGTGAAAACCATACAAAGACCAATGTTTCATAATTCAAGTTTCATTGCTACATTAACCATGCCAAGAATCCTTCTAAGAAGACATTATGCTCATCATGCTCATTCACTAATACCGTGATATGCCTATACATTTTTTTTCCCTCTACCATTCCATCCATTCCATAACCTTTTGCTCCATTTCATCACTTCCATAATTTTCAGTCCAATCACTGCTAACCCATGAATAAAGTCACTCAGCTCCCTTAACTCTTGCTAATGAAAATCTTTCATATTCAGTTCTTCAAATCCTTTTCTATATGCTCGCGTTGGATGATGTGGTATTCCTTAAGGCCCTCCTTCTAACAAATCTCATCCCATCGACTCCAACACATCATCTGGGATTGAGGTTAGAGTTTCATAGTGCCGTGAGATCTGCATACATCAATGGTATATCTCATTGTTGTTAATCATGGGGATTCATCAATGCCTCTTGATTGACAAATCTTGTAGGTGACTCGACTCAAAAAAATCCATTCATACCTGTCAATATGCACTAAGGTACTTTAGAGCTCACTATCATCAAAGGTGAGTTTCTTCACATTGGTTAATGACATACATTAATGGACAACAATCCAACGATTTCTTTCCATGCTCGACTTCAGCACATTCATTCGCATGGTAAGAATTGTACCTTGGTTTTGTAGCAGTTGAAGATTATGCGATCTAAAGGTTTCAATAGTGACTTGCAGCATCATTTGTTTCAATAGTTCGGCAGTCCCTTTCCATTTTCATTTTAGCATTTGATTTTCAGAATAAGAGAAGGAGATTTCTGCTTTTGTCACATAATTCTTCATCATCATTTGTTTCAATAGCAGTAGTCTTACATGTAGCCAGCACAACATCATTTCAAATCAGATTCATCCTCATTTTATTTCAGCTCTCATATACACCAGTCTCGGCATCAATTTGGCTTACATTAGCTTCAACAGACATCAGTCCATCCATGCCATCAAATCTTTCATGGAGGTAAAACTTGAGGTAAAATAGCATGAGTTTTTGATTTATTAAAGATTTAGGAAAATGTCATGAAGAACCACTAAGGATTTCTATTCTCCATTTTATTTTCATAACTCATCTATTACCTCTCTTATCCATCCATTACCATATCAACCTTCACCTCATGCACTCCCAACACCCAAGTCAAATCCTTCCCTACATCTCCTAACATGCAAGCATGAGCAATTGATTTGTTGTTGCCACGTAAGAACTAGAATAGAGAAAGGAAGAAGATCATGATGTCCATTTTCATACAAGCACGTTAAAAGTTAGAGGTATGGTTTCTTTGGTTCATTTCCATGATGTATTCATTCATCTCATGGGTTTCCAATTATCTTTTCCAACATTTTGACTCGCAATTGAAACAATGTCTCCACCCAAAATTTAAAAAGAAATTTTTGTAGTGGCTTGTTTCAGAGGCACCTTTCCCACAGTTATTGCAAGAAACAAAAGAATCCTATGCTTCCATACAACAAGAAAAAAAATAACTTTGATTCATTATCTTTGGCATGCAACAACAATCATTAGTTTTCACCCATGGTTTCATATTCAACCATCTATTCTCAACATCATAATTTTATTGTTGAAATCTTAGAAAGTGAAAGCATATCCAAGGCAAATTCTGATCTCCATTTTGTACTCAGATTTTAGCATGCTACTAAAGTCTAGCATGAAATCTATGGCAGAAAATAGGGTCACCATTGGTACATGTGGCAACAAATTTACCTGGGTGTTGGGAAAACTTATTGGAATTTCCATATTTTGTCATTGCTTGGCTACATTCTTTTATGAGTTATCTTCATTACATGAAGAATGGACCAGCTACTATGCATGCACAAGAATATATTTGAAGAAGGAATTTGACTGTCCACAAGAACCTCCTGTAAAAGAAACTATTGTAGAAGCCATTTTCTTTTAAACACATGGGTAGAAATACAAAGGTATGTGGTTCATTTTCTTGGTTCATGATACACTGATGCATGTATTGATTCACAAATTCTGAGCACTTCATAATGATGGTAAAAAATTTGGTCCTTACTGTTTTAATGTTATGAATTTTCATGGAAAAGAAGTCTTGTTATCAATGATGAAAACCTGTGAGGTAACCTACAAACAAAGCAAGTTGTTTTGATATCTGGAATCCCATGATTACAGGGTTGCAATCCCCATAAGTGAAAATGAGATTATTGGAGGGTATATCATATGGTATGTAGATTGTCAAATACATATGGTTAAGAATTTGATGGTAAAATCATGACATGGCCAACTAAATCACATTTTGAGATAACATTTGATGGATTTCCAAGATTGGAGGATTGGTATTTAACCATTGATAAGGTATTTACAACCAACAGTAAAAGATAATCCTGTATTAATCATTTTGCAACAAGTTCATGACCAGATTCAAGGTTTGCATATCGTTTTCCCATTAAAAATGTTGCCTTGAAGTACAAACAAAACCTATTGAGGGAATTTGATGGTGATTGCGTTGTATACATAAGCAAGGGGTACTCAGAGATAATTGTCTTCTTATGCATTAGTTTTCTAGAAAGGATCTCTTTTGAGATTGTGTTTCAGTTTGATTTCATAATGCAACATGAGGACATTCTATACAATCAATGTGGGGCAGAAGAGGGATTACTATGCATGATGGTTTGTTCTCTCATTTGCCATTCATATTTATTTTTCTCATACATGTTATTTTTCTACAACAAAGTGCAGAAATTGATTTGGGCATATCTTCCAAATGACAAACTGGGTTGTCATGATTTTTGGTATGATGAAGCATGGGATTAATATGCCTACAAAACCCACTTTGTACTTTGTAAAAAATGTGGTGTTATAATAATTGTTTCAAGAGAGTTTCAATTACGAGGAGTTTCAACAACAGGATATCTTGGGATTTGTGTATTGGATTGTTATGATTTTTGGCAAGAATGTGCATTAAATTGTGACATATAAAACTATCAAAATACCTTCTTCATTTGAGTTGTGTTTTGCATGAAAATCCATTGTATCGACAACATTCAAATGAGTCCTTAACAACTTGGTTAATGCAATGTATTGAGTTGCATGAGGACATGCAACATTTTCAGTGTGGGCTAGATGTTGGGTCACATATTTATCCATATTTTCATCATCTATAGACATCCATTCCATCCGTTCTTCATCCTATTATCGTTCATTTATCATTCCATTTTCCATACATTTGTTGCAACTGCTCATAAAATGAAATATTATTCTTGTTATGCTTTAGTGGTTAATAATGATTATTCTTCCTTCATTTTTAATGAATTAAAAACTATTATGCATGATTTTTATAATGATGGTTTGAGGAGTGATTTTATGTAGCAATAGTTTCAGTAGTCAAGGTTCCAACCTCCAAATGACACATGTGAGTTCCAACTTGTGGTTAATTGTGTTCAGTGAAAAACGTGGTAGATAAGGAGAGATGAATTTGCATGGAATATTGTGAGCATATGAGGACGAATCTCGAAAATTCGAGACATGGGTTTTGTTCAGAATGGGCCCAATTGAGTTCATCCTGGGTTTTTTTTCCAATTGGAGCTACGGTTTGAGAGAAATCAATGGTTCTTTAAAAGGGTATTTTTTTTTTCAGATTTACAGTTGCGGTTAGTTCTCTAAACTTAGCAACTTGTTTGAGCAACCCAGGGATTTGGGGATTTGATTGTATAAATAAGACATATTCAATCAGGAGAGATTCATTCATGAGATTATATATTTATTTGTAAGAAAGAGTTGAACTTATGTAACTTCTGAGTTTTCTTCAATAATACAAAGGAGCTGATGGATCTGCAATTATGTGCAAATTTCTCTTAATCTTGTAAATCTTTTGGCCACGCATGCTAGGTGAGATAGGCCCCCCTCAATCTGGCATGTGTTGGTCTTATTCATTTACTTGTATTTTTCTTTTCATTGTCTTAATTTATCTTCGTTTATGATTAGTTGATCATTGCTTACAGTTGTGTGTTGTTTATTAGATTGTTGTTACAGTAAGATTCAATTCATGTTGTTGTTACTCCATTTTGTTAATACTCCTTTAATTTATGTAAGAGTGTGGTAGTGATTTTATTTCAGCTGAGTGTATTTTCAATCAAGAGCGGATTTGATTGATTTTAATTTATGTGTTTTATTTTATTAAATAGATAATAGTGTTAGTTGGAATTTGTTGCTTGCATATATTGTGCGCGATAACTTTGAAATAAAAGACTTCCTCGGGTTGACAAATTAAATAGTTGGGCAAATACTACAATGCAATTAATTCAACATTAATTCATTCCAATGTAATGACTATTGTTCCTTTGAGTGTAGTTGTTGTTCATTTGAACGAAACAATTGTTGTTCCCTTCGCATGACTATTGTTCCTTTGAGTGTAATTGTTGTTCATTTGAATGGAACAACTATCATTCCCTTCGAGTGATTGTTGTTCCTTTGAGTATCGTTGTTGTTCATTTGAATAGAACAATTGGCATTCCCTTTATGATTGTTGGTCCCTTTACATGAAGTGTCATTAATTTGAATAGAACAATTGTCGTTCCATTTACGATTGTTGTTCCTTTATAAGTGTTGCATCTCTGGAGGCTGGGTATTGAAAATGGAAGGTAAGAACCTACGTAGGCAACAAGTAAAATGTTTGGGCCAGCTCCTACCTTTGGTTGATGCATAGAGGTTGTTTTTAGGACATATTTAGAACCTAACAACAGCCATACCCTCATTGTCATTCAAGTTATAAATGTCCTGTAATAATATTACTGTCATCACTATTATAAGCACCCCAACAACAAGTAAAAATGATTTGGGTAAAAAAGAAATGGGTAAAACAGACTTGGGTAAAAATGAATTCAACTGGGTGCATACAATGGTTATTTTAACAGTAAAACGTCTTCCATTTGGATGCCTAGAATGTTTATTCAACAGGAGAAACAACTTCAAAAAATAGATGCATATAAAGGTTATTCAACAATAAAAACAAAATTAAAATCTGGGCGCAATAACTTTGGATCAAAAGTTAACAAGAACAGTTCCATAATGCCTAGGGTTTTCGTGATAAACTCAGAAAAACGAGGGAAGTAAATCGCCCAGTGATAGAGGTAAGAAATTGGGCATTAGAACAACAAAACAAAGAGCACAATGAACAAAAACGAAGATACAATCATTCAAATAGAAACACAAAGATTTATCAATCAAGAAACCGTAGAGATACTCATTCACAAGGAGGACACAAGGATTAGAGATTAATCACAAAAGAAAAATGCAGAGATAAGTAAGGGATAGTTAGTTGGGTGAAAATTATCCTTCACTTATTATCCATGCACAGGAAAGAAAGACATTTGAATCTATAAGTCTTTAAACACCCGAGTGATGATCATCGATTCATCTCCTGGCCAACTACTCAGGCACTGACTAATAACTTAAAGGATAAGGGAGAGAAGATAAAATCACAATTATTCTTCATATTAATCAATAAAAACAAATGCAGAGAAGTCATTGCAATCAGATTTTGGGTTTGCCATGGGAAATCAAATCAAATTACAGTGAGCATAAGGGGATTACAAATACCGCAGGAAAGTAGGTGCAAGAAATCTCATGGCAATGAAATATTCAATCGAGCACAGAAAAATAACATGTGTAAATTAATTTCATTACAAGTAACAACTTTAACAGGCGTACCTTAGCCAAATGTGAATGCTCGAATGTTGTTGTCCTACACATGCTCCATCTAGCTCTCGCTTGCCAACCGACGTGACCTCACCGGTACCTCCCAGCCAATGCTAGGGGTACACTTCTTCCCTCTGATCCCCCCGAGCTGCAAAGGGGCCATGCACATAATACCAGATAATGCTAGCACCCAGCTTGCCTCGAAAAGTTGAGCTACCACTCGTTACTCGACCTGGGTATCCCAACTCCCACAACATAAAGTTTAGTCAAGATAAATTTTAGCAACGTAATGTTATGCAAAAATATGAGATCCATACTCCTCCTCCTACATCTTTTTTATAATGTTTTTTAGTAATTAGTTTCCCAAATTCCCATTGAATTCATTTTTCATTAATTTAATTAGGATAAACCTTCCCCATCCACATGTCACACATCCCCTAGTTGCACCAGAAAATCAATTTTATTAATTAATTAAACATTCCTATTTCCCTCACCCACCTAAAAGCATTCCTAAAAATGCTCCCCGGTGTCCCAATATTTCCTCACAAATATTAAATGACTTACGCCTTACTTAATTTCTAGTTGAGTTCATAAATAGCAAGTTCCCAAGGCAAGATTCCTTACTAAGTTAGACATTCATCTTTTTCTTTATGTTTCCCCTCTTCTTTAAGTTTCCCCTTTTTCTTTAAGTTTCCTATTTCTTTTAAGTTTCTCTCCTTTTCCTTTTTAACTAAAAATCAATTTAGCAAGTGTAGATAAAACAACCATTCACCATTTTTCCTCTTTAATTAAAAATTAATTTAGCAAGTGTAGATAAAAACAACCATTTACCCCCTTTTTTTTAACTAAAAATTAATTTAGCAAATGTAGATAAAAACAACCATTACCCCCTTTTTTAAAAATTTAATCCTCCATTATAATTTTGTCTTTAATAAATAAGTTTGAATTTCTTACCCCCCTTCTTGTTACATGTTTATTTATTATTATTTTATTTTATTTAACACAAGTTCTACTTAGTCCTAGGTTTTTATTTCACTAGGTTGGGCGACAGTTCTTAAAGGAAAAAATTGGTCATTAAACTTTACTTATCACATCATTCATTTTAAGACCAACTAGGTTTATTCACTTGTCAGTTAAAATCACGACATTCCCTTCAAGACGCACTATGTTCTCCAAGGGTGCCACTCGACTCTTTCTGTTTTGCTTGTGCGACGTTCCCTTCAAGACACACTACGTGCTCCAAGGGTGCTACTCGCCTCTTTCTATTTTCCTTGCACGACGCACCCTTCAAGATGCAGTATGTGCTCCAAGGGTTCCACTCGCCTCTTTTTGTTTTCCTTGCGTGACGTGCCCTTCAAGATGCACTACATGCTCCAAGGGTGGCACTCACCTCTTGATTGAATTTGGTAGATGTCAAACCCCTAGATTCAATACTCCGTTAGGTGATATTGTGGGAGACTAAGGGCCTCTATGGAATAAGGCCCCTGCCTTATTGTGTTCCCCTTAGAATCATCATGAGTGACTGTCACAGTCTTCCCTCACGACATCGTGGGTCTTCTTGAACTACTTAATCATTAACCTACAATTCGAGCCACAACGTGAGTGCTAGTAGGTTATGGTAGGGTTGCTGCCACACTTCTTCCTCAATGTCTCTGGTTGTCGTACGTGACCCCTCTACTCCAAAGGTTAGTCTGGTCGAAAAGCTATCGTCAGCCTACATCCATCAACAAATCATGTCAGCAATAATAATCAATCATCACAACATCTAATCATATGTGCATATGTCACATCAACAACATTCAAACCCAACAATCCACTCCTTGACTTGATCCGGAGTCCAAGGGGTTTCATCGATGCCTCTACATCCTCAATGTCCAAAGTCCTACACACTCAGGAGAACCCGGTCAATAGCACATGTCAATGTAAATATAACGAAATAACATATCATCATATCCATAATATCTCATAATCATAATCAAATGGCCAATAGTATAATAATCCAGATCACTTGCAAGCAAGTGTCCTCAAAGAATAATTTCGCTTAGTGCGTGTAAGAGCGAGATGTTACAAATACAAATAAATATGTTCTTCTATTTCTTTTTCTTTAAATATAAATCTATTCTTATATTTACAAATAAATCTATAAATATATATGTGTGTGTGTGTGTGTGTGTGTGTTTGTGTATCTTAGTACAGTTATATCTAACCACATTGAATTATAAAACATTTACTGCCACTAAAAACAAATTATACATCTAAGTTCAACTATTGCATTGCAAATTCCAATCTTAGATTAATTACATTGCTCTGAATCTATCATTCAAAATTACAATTTAAACAACTAAAACTAACACTGAGCGATTCTTGGTGCCCAACAAATATACATATTCATTTGATCATTTGAGTGCCCAACAAATATACATATAACGGTTGTACATTATTGTCTATCTTATAATTTGTAATGGAATATTTGTGAAATATACATACAATGGAATATTTTTAAAACATATATATTTAAAAAATAAATAATAAATTTAAAAATAAAATAGGAAGACAATTTAAAAATGACATGCTTATATGTTCAAATTATACACACAAACAATAAATTTATAAACAATATGGATTTACTTAAAAATGGGAATTTGATATAGACATTAATAAATAATTTATAAACAATATGGATCTACTTAAAAATGAGAATTTGATATAGACATTAATAAATAATTTATAAACAATATGGATTTAGTGAACTTGATATAGACATTTAACAATCAAATATTAAGTTTTTAAATTTGATATAGACATTTAACAATCAAACATTAAGAATATAGTAATCATTTAAGTGATTAGTCTGTGCCTACGCAGTCGGCCAGGAACCGAATCGACTATCTTTCACTCCAGTGTTAAAGATTTAGATTCAAATGTCGTGCTTTTATGTGCATAGATAATCTCTTATTAAAATTGGTTGTGACTTGGACATGGGGGGGAAGCCCTATGGCCAAGACATGGGCACACCCATGGGTTGGCCACATGGATGGCCCCCTGTGGCCAAGTCACAATCATTTCAAATGTTTTGTATTTTATAAAAATTTCATAAAAAATTCAAGTTGTCCAACTTTTTATTTCAAACGTTTTGTATTTTATAAAAAATTCAAATCTTTAGGAATTCAATTTATAAATCCATTTTTACATATGTAATATTAGAGTATCATAAGTTATAAATATTATTTTATATATTGTTGATTCTGGAATTCCTTGTTGTAGTAACCACTTTATCTTGCCTCAACTATTTCTCCACTTTGAGTAATGCCTATTTCAATTTCTTCATATTGTCATGAGTCTTGGTCACATCTCTGTGTAAGACATGAGTGACCTACTTCTGTGGATTTGGTTTGTCCTTGAAATTCATTTGATGAACATTTAATGTAATATGGTTGGCTTTGTACTTAGCAACTGACTAGACTTCACTTTTTTCAATCTCTAGAACAACCAAATTCAGCACTCACTTTTGATATGGCTCCTCTTAAAAACCATAGACTCTTATCATAGTAAACTGCTCAAAAAGGAACCAGTCTCCCACTCTAGTGTTGTTTTGAAATTGTAGTGACCCTTTGACTAAAGGAATAATTATAACAAATACTTCATTATGGATAATAAAGTCTAATATAGACATAAAAGAGTTTACATGTTGCAAAAACCTTCACTGGTAACATGTTCTCTTACCATAGGCAACCACTCAATGGTTGGGAGAGAAACATGTTGGCTGGTCATTCACCATCCTAGACTTAAAATAACCCAGATGTGAGTAGTTTTGATGGATTAACAGATGGATCAAGTGAGATTGGTACTTGAATGACCTGGAACCCCTAAAATCTAAAAATGGTTGGTGCATTGTATTTGCCAACAACCTGCAGAAGTCAAACTTTATGAAGGTTTGATTCTCTGGGTGCGACAAGGCTACTAGGAAACCCAAAAACAATGGTATCCATTATAAAACTATTATAAATAGAAACAAACTTTGAAACATAGGCAGTATATTCACTGAAGTCATTCCCTCAACCTCTAAAACAGATACAGTGAAATATGTAACAGTCACTTTGCATTGATAACAAAATTGATAAAAGACGGACCAATATTTCATGTCAAAGCCTCATTTACAAAATTAGAAGAAAGAACAGTTTTAAATACATTTCACATTTCACATTTTACATTTTACAGTTTGTTTTCATTTTTAATATATGTGCATATGTATAATATATGTACATATGTTTTAATATCTATGCATATGTTATAATTCAGATAATATATGTTTTCAATTTTAATATCAATGCATATGTTATAACATTGTAATATGTTATAACATATTACAATGTAATATGTTATAGTAATATATGTTATGGAAAATCTGCATTAATATAGCACTCAACAAATAGAAAACAAACAATGAAACATAAGTAGTATATTCATTGTAGTCATTCCCTCAACCTCCAGAATAGATACACTAAAATATGTAACAGTCACTTTGCATTGATAGAAAAAGTGATAAAAGACATCAATATTTCATGTCAAAGCCTCATTTACAAAGCTAGAAGAAAGAACTATTTTAAAATCTACAAAATATCACATACAACAGATATAAATAAACCTTGAAACACGGGGAAAATGTCCACTCCAATTATTTCCACAACTAAAATATGTTACAGTACTTTGCACTGTAAAAAAAGGACACAAGGAGTGAACATTTCATGACAATGTCTCATTTATAGAATGATAATAAATAACAAATTTAAATCCAAATGTCTAACTCCAATGCCATGGACTGAGATACCAATTACGATTCCTCCAAAATTCAAGCTAGCTTCCATTTTCAACAAAGGACTTAAAAGTATGAAGTCTCAGAAATAGAACAGAATTAATGATACCCAAGAAAACTGATAAGAACACAATGAAAAGCTCATAGCATAAATGCAATTTGAACTTGCATATTCATTCTTGTGAATAGTTTCCTATACCTTAGATTGAGACTCTACACTCTTAACTATATTGTAATATTCACATAGCTCATACGGGTAAGATATGAAGTTGATTCCATTGTTTTATCTCTCTCTTAATTAGAGTAAGTAAAACCCATATGTATTGGATAAGATTATATATCATTTGAAAGACCCTTGTTAATGATCTATTACCCTTTGTATTTACACAAGCATTTAGTTGAAGATAATGTTTTATTACCCTTTGGATAAGATACTAGTTGTAGATGGTGATGTATTACCCTTTGTATTTACACAAGCATTGCAATCACATACAAGTGTAATACAAACCTATTGATACTTAGTGCCATTTCTTTGTAGTGGCATTCCATGTAGTTAATAAGAGATAAGATAAATATCATAACACATATTGATTATGGTAAATAGGTAACACGATATCACCTTGTTGAACCTTAAGCTAAATTGTTCTTGTATTACTGATATCATAGTAATGGAATGGATCTATTCCTCTTGTATTATAGGTTAAGCTATTGCCTTTAGTTATGATTATATATTGTCCTTTGTAGTTAACAATCATGTTTTTTTCTTCATGACCTTATGTCATAGCTCATACAACAACCTTTAACTGTAACTGGACAAATATGGTAGAGGTTAGTAGTATCCTTATTCAATGGATTTACTTCCTTATAGTGATCATTGTTCTAGTACTAGGATGAGATTCAAAGTATGGAATTTTATAGAATTAATGGGAAGAAATATCATTGGCTCCTACAGAATGAGAGATTCAAACTAGTGTAATCGATAGTTCATAATCAAATACATTACTCATATCAGGAAGTTATACTCATAGTTAGTTTTGTACTAATTTTCATATTCAAGTAATGTTAATAAGCTAAGATAATCCACAATCAATGGTAATAAGCTAAGATAACCCGCAATCAATGATGAAGGCAAAGAAGAATTTGTTTTCTCAAAGAGGGAAAAAAAACACAAAATTAGACGATCATTAGACAATCTCATGATGCCCACTCAAGATTGAAATTGCCTTATCATTTTCATCATTTTCAATAGTCCTTGAGCACATCCCACTTGGTACGGGGCTCCATGAGATGACAAGCACCCCATTTAGGAAACCTGAGTAGAGTCCCCAACTTTATAATAATGCATGTCCTCTTCCTCAATCTGGGTACATTCCTATAGAAAATCTGTAGTAAATAATTCATGTAGAAAATCTAGGTACATTATAGGTTAAGCTATTTCCTTGTTATTGCAATGACAAGGAAATGGACCTTGGGGATCTTGACCTAAAGTTCATTTATTCTTCCTACTATCATCAAGACTTGAATTCAATTGTTGATCAATATGATCAGCTTCTGAAGGACTCGTTGGTTCATAATAAAATTCTTAGCAACACAACAACAAAAATAAAATGTATTCCCTATGTTCCTTCTACAAGAATTAAATCCTCTTCCTCTGTTCAACCTAAAGAACCTAAAGAAAAATAAAAAGAGATTTGCAAAGCAACAAACAACTTCTTAAATATCTGAGAGATTTTTTGGTTAACTCAGACCGCCTTAACTTGATGAAATATAATTTCCTATCCAACCCCCCACATTCCTCATGAAGGTCATCTCTTGGAATATCAAAGGCCTTGATGGTAAAACCAGGCACAAGCTTCTCAGTCAAAACCAAGCACGGGCTCAGTCTCAATTTTTTTTCTTTCACACTACCTCTGTTGTACAAGCTCACATCTACATGATCTTTGGATTCCAAAGGATCTCTCTTCCAGCAAAATATATTGTTTCCTTCTCATTGAAAACAAACAATGAAATTCATCATGGGAAACCCCGAAAGATCCTTGGTGAGTAGAATTTTCAACTTCTTCTATCTGGCCCCGGCCACGGCTTTATGTTGCATATTAGCTAGAAAATGTTTGACTGGATGTAATTTGGCATTGTATCATAAAGTAGTGATGTTATCAATTTAAAATTTAATTAGATGGAAGATTTCTTCCATCCAACCAAACATGGTGTAAAGTTAATCGTTGATTTTCATGGAATGTGCTCCATACCTATTGGATGCATGAAATATGATTGCCCATATAGATAACTGCTACTCTGTTACCAGACTTTGACCCATGTACTCTTCATATATTATGTGTTTCCATCATAGTAAGTGTTTATCATGTTGTGACTTTGCCTTGCCACTTGTACTTTTGGAGCATTCCATCAACTTTATGTCCTAATATGTGCTCGTCTAAATATTGTTTCCATTTTTGGTGGATTTACCAAGGTTATTTGTTCTAATAGTAAGACACCAAAATATATTTGAAATGGGCATGGGTAGTGGAGTTATGAATCACCCTATTATAATTTTGTCTAACATAAAGAACATTTTTATTAATTTTGTCTTATTTGTTTTTCTTTCTTCATAATTTTTGTTGGTCAATGTTGGAGATATTAACTCGTACTTGTCATGTGATTAACTTTTCAATAATTTCCAAGGGATATATACCATCCCATAAAAAGGAACGTTTGAACTTGTCATAGGTTTTGGTGAACCTGGAGTGCCCTGTTGTGGGTGTAGCATGAAGATCAAAAAGTACTTTGGATTTAAGCTTTGATTGTTTACTTAAATACAAATGGCCTTTGTATCGAAGTTCATCATGGAGCCAAGAGTACCCTGGGGAAGATGGATCATTGAACTACA
>JZKD02S1507848.1:117584-143292 GCA_000966675.3 Picea glauca
CTGGTGTATATGATCACATACCTGCAAACCTTCCTTAACTTTAACAACAAGAGACTAGCATTTTCATCAAAATTTTATTTAGTCTCACATGACTAGTTTTGGATTAGTCAACAACTGTAACTTGAAATAATCATAACTATGTACTTGTAATGAATAAAGATCTGAAAATGATACACAATTTTCTTTAGTGTGTTTTATGCAATTCCTCCAAGTGTCACTACTTGGAACCTCTCAGAAAAAGGATTTATAGAAAAAATGACATACCTTTCTTAATTATTTCTTATTCTAGAGAGAGACCTTGTAGAGCGTGCCATGCACGGAATATTTTTTGAATCGATCTGAAAATTTTAAAAAACATACTATAGACTCTACTCTAACCAACACATTTGGTATTAATTAATTTTTATCTGTTATGAATAAGTTATGACGTTTTTACCCAAAACACTTGTTTTAGACTAGTTTCAGGGCTAGCCACAAACCCTATTTTCCACGGAGTGTAACTCCAAAAATAAAACGACCCATAAGATTAATTTTTTACCATAGATACTTGGATATGCTTCATAAATGGCATAGAAATTTCACGGTCTGAATCATTCTAGAAACAAGTTTATTGCAAAAATGGTGAGATGACCTGTAAATAACATACCTTAGAAAGCATCATCAAAAGAATTTATCCTCCCTTGCATTCTGGCCTTCTTTTCTTCACCTTCCCTATGAAATTTGGCTTAGATATCCCTTGGTTACCTCAGTCACCTATAGATACTCAATATTCTCAAGTGTGATATAAAATGAGAGAGTCTTGCCTCTTATTTATACTCTCCATCTTCTAGGTCACTTAACCCATTTCTAGGTCACTTAACCCATTTCTAGATCACTTAACCTATTTCTAGGCCACTTAACCCATTTATAGGTCACTTAACCTATTTTCCTCATTTTTAGGGTTAACCACTTTCCATAATTAGAAAGTTCTACATTACTTTATCATTTANATTATATTTCATTACATTATTTCACCTTTATCATCACTAAACATGAATACTTTATCACTATTCACCATCTTAGTCATGTAAATATTTTGTCTTGTCTTGATTTTACTTGCACTATATTTATTTATATAAAATATTGGATGAAATAATTTCAACACACTATTTTCTTGATTTCAAAACAAGTCATCAAAATTTATTGTTTCTTATGAAATTTTACAATGAAACGACAATCCAACAATAAAAATAGTCAAAACAAGTCATCAAATTTAATATAAGTCCAACAATGAAAATAATCGAAACAAGTCATCAAATTTAATATAAGTAAGCGATCTTCATTAAAATTTATATTGATAATAACATTTAACAAAATTTAAAGTTTTTCTAAGCCATCAATAGTCCCTTATAATGACATGGAAATGGGTCCTAGTTTTGATATGAAGTTATCATCTTCATACAAAAAAATATTGAACAATCAAATTGCAAATAATGAACACATTTATACTATATGTAGTAAATTAGTTACATGCATTAAAGGATTCGTGTATACGATATGGATAATTTGTAGGATTAAAGTATAATCATCCAAAGTATAGGTCAATTTAGGTTCCCTAGATACAATCTATAGGTTCTTCCCTGAAATTGTAAATAAGGTTTGGTAAACTTTATAATTCATCAAAAATAAAACTTGTCTTAATTGAATGGACCATGAAAGTAAACTAAACTGGAAATGATTCTAGAATCCTAGATATTCATAAATACATGTACTTTCAATGCAAAATAAAAAATTATGGAATGTACATGTCACTTGTTTAAAGAAATCGTAATGGTATTCCATATTCAATTATTCGTTCATGATCGACTTTGGACATTTTCCATTTTCTAACCTTTTTTTTTATTGAACTTCTATTAACTTTATGCACGCCGCACATACCAAATGACTATATTGACAACTTGTGACATATGATTGGTAGTCTTGAAAAAAATATCATTTCAATACAATGGATCATCTTTCATATATAAAACCGTTATCATCAGAATCTTCTAATAACCTCATATTTTGTTCTGTGCATCGCATCAAATAATATTTCACGTTTTCAGTGTTGTCTACAGGTGCAACCATGGAAAATACATCTCTTGCAAATAATTGGATATATTGGAAAACAAATAGTTCGTGTTAGATTATCACACAAGTACATCTACAAGTTATTTGAAAAAAATTAAACATAAAAATTACCTTCTCTAACAAGATTAGAAACTCTATCGCCATCAACTGACACTATAGTTTCATTTGATTCCATCTCCTCTGAGCTTGCAAGTGGAATTTTCCCTTTTATATTAAGTTTGGTATGTCTCCAATCTTTAACATATTCTGCATATTTTTTTCGCAAATATCTATGGATTATGTGTCCTCTATGCAAACTGAACAAAAACAAGACTCATTTCTTCTATCAAATGCAAACACATTTTGATAATGTTTTTTTTTAACTGAATGTATTTTTTGTGTCCCATGTATTGTACCAGATTCATATGGGATTGATTTATTTACATCTTGGATTCCAACATACCAAAAAAACCTACACAAGACAAAAACTTGTTAACTTTAAATCTCTCAAGAAAATGATTGAAGATTGAATAAAAATTTGAACATGTTCAAATAAAAACATCTTGTGTACATGTGTAACATGTATATAAAGACACACTTGTGCATATCCCTTGACGTGTTATTTTCATTGTTTAGCACCATTTTGCACCATTCAACAACTTGATCAACGGATTCAAATCGATCGGCATGAGGGTTCATCTGATACCTTTGAAGTGATTGTTTTACACATGCCCCTACACCATTATGCTCTCATTTTCCATGACCAGTCTCAAAAAAATTCCAACAATGTGTAATGTTTGATTTTTCATGAAGACAACATAATCAATAGATTGATCGTGAAGATTTGAACTGACCTGCACACCCATCTGACCATATCCAATGTTAATCAAATATGATTCTGCATTCTTTCAATGAATCATAAAATTTATCAAAACAATGGTGTACATAATGTGTGTCATGTGCTCAATCATCACTTATATAAAAGTGACATTCTTTAATAACATGTCGAATTTCGTTGGTTCTTTATATGTTATCAAGACTCCGTTGAGCATGTCTATATAGAACATGGACAAATATCATGACTTGATCAAAATGATAATATTCACTCTATATTTATTTTCGTGCAGCAACTGTGTAATTCTCTACAAAATCGACTACAGACAAAATTGTCCCTGGTGTAAACACTTCACAGGATTGTTTGAATTTTAGGTCTTTCCATCAAGCTCTATGTGAATTCTTGGTGTATTTATAAATTTTTTCCTCAAACTTCTTCAAAAAATCTATCACACAACTTTTATCTACTTTCGAATCAATCCTTTTGGAAATAACATTTGAAGAATGTGGAGCCGTGATGTTGATATATTCATATCTTTTCCAATTGACTGTTATATTAGAAAATGATTGATCATTCATATCAATAGGATACTTTTAGTGAAAGAAACTTAGATTTCCACAATGATCACATTTCTTTTCGCCAACACTTTTTGTTTTGTAAAATAATCCATCACCTTCTCTTTCACATAGAATTTCAGATATAAAAGCATGGAATGTGGAAGGAGGAGGTGAACTTGGCCATAACATTATACCAAAATCAAGAAAAGTGTCGTAATACAAATCAAATTCCACATGATAATGACAACAATAAGTGTCCTGAACAATGATGGGTCTAACAAACCATGGTTTTTGTTGCACAAATGTATTGATGGAAATTTTAACTTCTTTGTTCTCTTCTTTGAACTTATTGAACAATTCTATTTGTGTCATTGGAAATATATGTTTTGGATGTTCTTCATATTTTTTCCATTCTATTCTTCGTCGCAACACATCCCTTGTATGTGGTGAAACACAAGATTCTGTCAACCAATAATTACAGGCCAATTCTTTAACATTTTCTGCAAGTCTATCTTTGTAGGGTTGTTAAGAAATCATTGTCCAACAAGCCAATTCATCATTTTCATCTATTTGCAATCGAATTTTTCTACGTTTGTACTTTTTTCTTGATGTTCCCATCATTTTTTCCATGTGTCGTGTCAAACGATCTTTCATATTTCTAGATGAAACAATTGTTGTTTGTATCTCTCTACGTGCAACATTGACATCTTTTTTTTCGATATTTTCCAAAATCTTTTAATACACTAGTTATATTTTCAAAGACATTTTGTTTCACCTTTGTATCCTTTGTCGACTTTTGAATTCCCAATAATGATGTAGCTTCTTTTAAATTTCTTGACTTTATTAGACAGAGTAAAAGTTGAGCTTGTACTGTTACTGATTCATATTTGAAAAAAGTATTATACATATTCTTAGTTCGATATATTATATAATACTTAGCTTCTTTCTTCCCAAATTTATCAGTATCAACATTTTCTAATATTTTATCATCAATGTTGATAGATTCTCCTTCATGTTTCAATTTAAATTTTATATTAAAAAACAAAACCTGAACATAAATTCACTAAACTATATACAAGTGTTCATCTTTTATTATCTAAATTTATGTACATACCTATAGGTGATTTGCCTTCTGCTTCGATTTCGGTTTCAACGTCTTCTGCGTCAATTTCAATTTCAACGTCTTCATCGACATTATGAGACAAATCTATATTTTTTTTTTGAAAAACATCAAATCGTAATTACAATCAATTATATTAAACAATATTTTAAATTTGAATTACATACTTTTAATATAGACAATATGTGCATCCATACCTGGTTGGACTTCTCCTTGTTGAAAATATATAATTACATTATCATCGTTTCTTTCTTCAATATTTTCACATTATCATTTATTTCTCCAATAATTCTCTTTCCTTTGATCATTATGGTGAGTTTCATCTCGAGTGCGATCAAATTTTTTCTTCTGCAAACTTTTTTTTCCCATGAGTATAGTTATTTGTAAAAGTTATTTTCAACAAAGACTTCACCTTGAAAAAATTCTCAACATTTATCTTTCAACATATAAATTGTTATTACAATCAAAACTTGAACAAACATCAATTACCTTCTTCAACAAAAGTGAAAAAAGATGATTCAAAACTTTGTTTAGGTGCTCTAGAAAACCATGAAAAAAACGATGAAGTTTGTTAAATGTGTTCGTCCGAAAGCGTATTTATCCAATTTGGCACGAAATGAAACGATACAACATGTATTTTCATTTTTTACGGTGGATGGTATTCTCTCAACCATCTTTCGACCGAAAAAAGGATTTTTTCGGCCAAAAGCTTGGAAGCCGTTTAATTTTGACGGATTCCATTAGAATTTAATTTTCGTCCGAAAGATTATTTCGATCGAAAACTAGAAATTGGGACTGTATCTAGAAACTAGATAATTCCTCCAATCTTAAATGAAATTTGGAGGTTGCAGACTCCTACAAATACTCAGAATTTGGTTTCAAAAATGACATCGGCATTTGCAGAATTGAATCTACTTTCAATTCCTATATTTTGTTTTCATTTTTATTATTGTTATCTAATTTTATTTTTTTTTTTTTTTAAATCACTGCATAATATTTTCAGCAGACATTATGATTCAGTGAAATGAAATATTTGTATCTCTAAAAATACACAGTGAAAAATTTATATTCATAATCCTTAAACCGTTCTTTTCAAAAGGGTATTTTTATATTTTACTTTTAAGTAAAAGTTAAGATAGATACAAGGTGAGGGAAAACATGTGTTTAAAATCTGAAACATTTTCATCTTGGTCAACTTCAAACAATTCTAGAAATTATAATATTCATCTGTTAGATTCAAAATTATAGTCATAATAAAATAGAGTCTCTGTAGATTGTTGCAGTATATTTCGTTTGTTAAAAAAAAAAAATTTTAATAATAGATACATTGTTGGGGGGGGGGAATAACTCATTATCATTCCTTTCATGTTTAAGGAACATATTGTTAAACAATTGTCAAATTGAAATATCAAATCTTAATAAAAAAATTGAAAAATAATCATTGGAAAGCTAACAAAATTCTCTACAAGTTTTGTTTTCACTGTAAAGTGAAATTCTAAATAAAACAAATACTTGTGTATGCCGTAAATTGAAGAACCTGTGAAAATATAGTTTTTTTTTCTCATAAAACAAGCAAAATAGACACTCATCTTCATGATTTTACCCATTATCAACATCTACAACACATGTAGAATGGATAACTTCTTATTCCCAAGAGGGGTATACAAAGGAAGGTTGATGATCATCAGAGTAAACAAAGAAAAGGATAATCCTTTTTATATGTAAAGGGAAATACATGAATGAACTTATGAAGATTAACAAAATTTCATAGAATATACTAATGAGATGATACCTAGTTTTTTCCTTCCATATTTTCATCTTTCTGTCAGCAGGATCCTTCCTTCAGTGGAGTCTTTGATTTTGGAGTCACCAGGTAGATGATTACAGTCAATCTATGTTTCCTTATCTTGTCTACCATCATGATATGGATCTATGTTGTTCTCCCAAGGAAGATTGCTTCATACTTTTCTCCCCGGAAGTGGTGCCAAAAATGTTAGCTCTGAGAGTCACACTCAAACTGCTATGAGTGCAAGCCCAGTACCCATCAAAGTCTAGAAGTTAAAATTTGTAGTAAATTAAAAATGGATGAAAGACTCTGAAAAAAATGTCAATCACAGTTTACTTCATAGAATATGCACAAAAAAATAACACTATGAATAACTTTGATCAGGGTTATGGTAAATAGTATGATTATGTGGAATTATTAATAAGAAGAATGTGAAATTCCTATCATCTACATCAGGTAGTATGACAGACATATAAGGAATAACTCTCTGAAATAAGATCTTCTCAAAATCAAAGATGAAAATTATGATATTTTTGCACAAGTACCACAACAGATCATCTATTGCAATAAATATACAACTCAGTCAACTTAATATTTCAATGGACTATAATCAAAATTAGAAATAAGATGATAAGAAAAAGAAGTGAATTTCATTATTCAAAGGATCTTAAGTCCAATACATACAGTAAGAAGTACTCTTCTGCTACATAGACAGTATAAAGATATGAGTATTGATCACTCCATTCCAACCTCTCTCTTCATTCCTCTCGCCCATTAAATAGAAAATAACATACAAAATATGATTAAGAGGTCGAAACCCATCTCTTCCATTGGATTCTAGGCCTTGGATATAGGTTGCAATAGTCAAAGAAACAAGGATCCAACAAATTGCTAATTTTTAGGATGTTGCTGGAAATCATTAATAAATTTGTTTCCAACTCACTGCATGAGGTATTAATGGAGATAATTCTTAGGTGTAGGTGTCCCTTAGAGTCTAAATGATCTCTGAGAAGTCATTTGAACTCTCCTTGACAGGTGGCAACCTCTAAACAAGACAAATCTCCAACAACTATGCGAAATAGAGAGTTTGCAGCGGCAGTTTGTAGTGCACTGGTGTTTTAATTATATCTCTTGAATTCCAAACTGTGTCAGGATGAAATTTGCTCAACAAGTCAATTCTATTATCATTCTCCTCTACAAAAAAATTCAGAAAAAACCCAAATCATTGTTTTGGACTTATAATCAAATATTTATAAGCAACTACTACATGAAATGAGTTCACAGTGCTCATGTCAGACAGTTCACAGTGCATGTGCCAGTTCAAAATGCCAAAGGAAAAATAAATAGTCAAACCCCTTTCTTGACCTTAAAATAGGACACAAAATTTCATAGAGTACCTGATGGCCCTGAGTTTGATGTTGGTATCTTTGAATTTACACAAGGATGTCTGCAAGTAGCCTAACCTCCAACCCTCCTCTTCAGCAATTCACAGTGCCTTTCTACCAATTCGTCGTGCCAAATTCATACATGAAATTCACACTTTGAGGAAACTGTTAGGAAATCTATGACATAATCCCTAGAAAGTTGGTTAAATATGGTGCTAAAAAAATGAAATCTCCTTTCTCATGATCTTTTAATATAATTATGCCAAATGATGAAAAATAAAAGTACTTAGAGTACATTGCAAAATTCTCCTAGTGAGTTGGCAGTGCATATACCCAACTTTGACTTGACACTTTAAATGGATAGATGGTGAGAAGGAGAATCAATTCTATGTGTTAACATCTGCCTCCATAGGGGATGGCATGCTCCATGTGAGATGCCAAGAACATTCAGTTCTAATGCCTTATCCATTGGGCTATGGAGACATCTGTACAACCATCCAGTATAACACTACCAAAATCTACCACGTATTCAAGCAAACTGATAAACCTGCTGTAAACAAAGCTCATACTGCAAATCTGATCATATTGTGCAATTCAGGAAAAGAAAATTATCAGGAAGTGAGCTTATTACCTATGCTACTCTACTCTAACCATATCTCCAACTTGCTCAAGTAAATGCACATTTCCACAAAAACCTTTCAAGTAACTTCATGACTGAAATCATCCCATTTTTGCCACTGATTAATAGATAATAACATAAATATAACAAAAACGATACAAATTCCTTCAAAAAATCATACTCACCCACAAGGTCTAGTGAAATGCTGAAATCTGAAATCATCAAAGAGTTTGAAAGATATGACTCCAATAAACTTGCTACTGGATCCTCAAAACCAAGATCACAATTATGTTTATTCATAAAACATGACTACCAATGCATACATTCCTCTTTGTTGAGAAATAAATGAACTTTGTTTTATTTCAAGAGCAGTTGTTTATCATCAAGAGTAACAATTTCCTCTTCAGACAAATGATCACATGATAATTATATAGTAGGAATGAAAACATTCCAATTATGATCAGCTACAAATATGTAGTTATCTATACAATCATACTTTACTGCATGCTCAAAATGATTTAGAAAATGATCATAAGCATGCTCTATATCCCAATCCATAGTAAAATCTAAAAAAACTGTCAAATTTTGTCCCAAATCTGAATCATACTTATAGTCTTCGTGCTTTTACTGTGCATAAATATCTTCAAGGTAAGCCTGATCTAGAATCCTTTTGCAAACTCGAATGTTCTCCTTAACTTCTTCAGCATCCTCAAACAATTGTCTTAATGATGAATATTTCCTTTCTCTCAGGAGAAGCACAAGATCTAGATGTTGAGATGATATGCAATAAACGATAATTGCATCTTCAGAAGGCTTAATCTCCAATGGAATGCTATGATAAATATTGTAAAACCTTCTGTTAAAGGTAGCCAGAGCTTCTTCTTCCCCTCTCCTCAAAACATTAAAATCGACTAGTTGTTGATCAAAGGATTTTTCTCACCCCGATATTTTTAGAATGCATAATAAAAATCAGTCCAAGAACTAATAGAGCCAACTCCCAGATATTTAAACCACAAATCAGCCTCCCCAACCAAATATTTTGAAAATAATCTCATGACAACATCTTCATGCATAATTTCCAAATTATGAATGAAATTTTGAAAAGTTTCCAAATGCTTCTCAGTTGTAACATGATCCTCTCCAATAAATTGGGGAAGATACTCAACAAAGTTTGGAGGGTAAGGATGGAGGTGAGATGGTAGCCTGAGAGGTTTAAAAATTTTCTCCCCGATTCTAGACTAAAATTATGTAGGCTCAAAGTCAAGTTTAACAGGCTGGTTACAAGGTTCAATAAAAACTTTAGAAGGTAAATCAGCTTCATGATTCCCATGACTATAAGTCTTCTCAATTTTAGGAGGGATTGATATATGAACTTCATCTTTCTCGATAGGTTGAGATGAGGATACATGATAAACATATACAACACAGGCAGAATGGAGACCTTCTTCTTCCAAAGAAGGGTATATAAAGGAAGGTTGATGATCATCAAAGTAAACAAAGCAAAGGATAATAATTTTTATATGTAAAGTGAAAGACATGAATAAACTAATGAAGAAGAACAAAAGTTCATAGAAAATGCTAATGAGTTGATACCTAGTTTTTCCCTTCTATATTTTCATCTTTCTGTCAGCAGAATCCTTCCTCCAGTGGAGTCTTTGATTATGGAGTCGGCAGGTAGATGATTACATTCCATTTTTGTGTCCTTCTCTTGTTTGCCATCAAGAGCTAGATCTATGTCATTTTCCCAAGGAATCTTGCTTCATACTTCGCTCCCCAGAAATGACGCCAAAAATTTTAGCATTGAGAATCACACTCAGACTTCTATGAGTGCAAGCTCAGTACCCATCAATGTCTGGAAGATAAAATTTGTAGTAAATGAAAAATGGATGAAAGACTCTAAAAATAATTTCAATCATAGTTTACTTCATAGAATATGCACAAGCAAATAAGGCTTTGAATAACTTTGATCATGGTTATGGTAAATAGGATGAGTATGTGGAAGACATAATAAGAAAAATGTGAAATGCCTATCATATACATCAGGTAGTATGACATCCCTATGACGAAGAACTCATTGAAATAAGATCTTCTCATAATCAAAGATGAAAATTATGATATATTTTCACAAGTACCACAACAGATCATCTATTTCAATAAAGCTACAACTCAGTCAACTGAATCTTTCAATGGATTGTAATCAAAATTAGACAGAAATAGGATGATAAGAAAAAGAAATGACTTCCTTTATTCAAAGGATCTTAATTCCAATACATAAATTAAGAAGTACTCTTATTCTACATAGATAGTATAAAGATATGCGTCTCTATCACTCCATTCCAACCTCTCTCTTGATTCCTCTCACCCATTAAATATAAAATAACATACAAAATATGCTTAGGAGGTCGAAACCCGTCTCTTCCATTGGATTCTAGGCCTTAGAGAGAGGTGGCAAGATTCAAAGAGACAAGGATCCAACATATTGTTAGGTTTCAATAAGTTGTTGGAAGTCATTAATAAATGTGTTTCCAACTCACTGCATGAGGTATTAATGGAGCTAATTCTTAGGTGTAGGTTTCCCTTAAGATCTAACTGATCTCTAAGAAGTCATTCAAACTCTCCTTGACAGGTGGCAACCTCCAAACAAGGATCATCTCCAACAACTATGTGAAACAGATAATTTGCAACACCAATTTGCATTTCACTGGTGTTTTAATCATATCTCTCAAATTCCAAACTAGTCAGGATGAAATTTGGTCAGCAAGTCAATGCTATTATCATTCTCATCTACAAAAAAGTTCAGAAAAACCCAGATCACCATTTTGGAGTTATGGTCAAATATTTATAAGAAACTTCTATAGGAAATGAGTTCGCAACACACATTTTAGTCATTTCACAGTGCCTGTGCCATTTCACAGTGCCAAAGGAAAAACAAGCAGCCAAACCCCTTTCTTAACCTTATAATAGGACACAAACTCTCGTAGAGTACCTAATGGCCCTGAGTTTGATGTTGGTATATTTGAATTTTCACAAGGATGTTTGCAAGTAGCCTAACCTCCAACCCTCCTCTTCAGTAGTTTGTAGCACCTTTCTACCAGTTTGTAGCACCAAATTGAAACATGAAATGCACACTTCGAGGAAAACGTTAGGAAATCTATGACATAATCCCTGAAAAGTTCGTTAAAGATGATGCTAAAAACAATGAAATCTTCTTTGTCATGATCTTTTAATACAATGATGCCAAATGATGACAAATAAAAGTACTTAGAGTATGTTGCGAACTTCTCCTAATGAGTTGGCAATGCATACACCCAAATTTGACTTGACACTTTAAATGGATAGATGGTGACAAGGAGAATCAATTCTATGTGTTAACAGGGTTGTGTACATCACATTACAACAATGGATTGTGTTCATCCCATTTTGATGTGTGGAAATGTTTGTCACAATGCGACGTAAGTTGCAATGAGTGGATATGTTCATCACATTATGATGAAAGGTCTATGTTCGTCACATTGTGACATTCACTTATGTTCATCACATTGCGACATTCGCTTATTGTTATAGTCCAAAAATGCCTCATCTGTGCATACAAGACATTGGCCTTTCCACTTACATACTTTTCCAAAATATTGTTGAGGCTTCCTCTTAAAAAAACCATTTTATGATAGTGTACGTGCCCTGCTACACTAATAGCCTATGTAGACATGCATGATGCATGCTAGTTAGCCTGCGTTTAGCTCCAAATGTTGCAAAAAATATAAAATTGCACGAAATTCGACAGAGCTTATGGGTTATGGAGGGTTTCCTAACCATTTTACCCCTTATATCCCATCCCAAAACTGAATAATCATCTTATTCTCATATAAAAGAGGTCTTTGAGTGTCACTTATAGACACAATCAAGAGAATAAGAAAACTCTTCCAAAATCCCTTCCCCTTTCTTAGCCCAATATTTGCATCATATTCTGAGTTTTAGCCTCAACCTTCCCTTCAATCCCTTTCTCCTTATGCAATTCTTCATCCTTCCCTAGGTGATAAGTTGGTTGTGAGAAGCTGACATGGGATTGATGCACTTGGAGCCACAATAGAGGAGCCCAGACCTGGTTTGTGGAGCGATTGCTGACAAAGGTTGTAATCCTTTTTATCTTAAAATTAAATAAAAAATTTCATTCTTGTCCCAAAATCCTATGTATACATGCTTGTGTTGATTTGTCGAAATAGTAGAAATAAGAAATAGTAGAAAGTGATTAGTAGAAATAGTATATGTTGTTTCATTTTATTCTTAACCTTTTGTAGGTTAGCTTTGGGAGAAAACCATTAATCTAGGAGGCAACAACAAGTGAAAGAGGCTGACACCAACCGCAAGTACTAAAGGTGCACTTGTTAATCCTCTTTCCTTTCTTTCTCATCACTTAGTTTAGTTGGTTTTGGGGTAGTTTAAGGGTAGAACTATCTTTTAAGGGAGTTAGTGCCCTGCCTTTACCTTTGACCTAGTATAGGGGGATTTTCCCCATAGCATAATCGGTGACTCCACTGAGGAGTATCTCTAGGGTCTTGGTGGGATATTTTGGTTTGATTCAGTTTTTTTTTCAATTTCTTTTTGAGTTTCCCACAATCACTGAGTCAGTTTAAGGTCTTTGGTCATCTTCTAGTTGTTGATGATTGCAGCTAAGTGAGACATTCTCTAGGACACAAACCTGAGAGAGATCCCCTGAGAGGGGTGTGTGGTTCCTATCTGAGATAGAGCTGGAATGTAGACATGACCTCCTCCTTACAGAGAGTTGAGAAGAAATCCAGATGATTCTCCTATGTAACACAATGAGAAAGGAGATCTGTAGAGTTGGACATGCATGTGGGTCAGCACAAGGTGAACGTGTGAAATCCCAAAGAGTTGGGTGCATCATCATGAGACAGAAATGAAGATGATGTATTAGCCTCCTCTGAGCATAGAGTTGATTATGAAATTGCAGATGACTATCCTATGTAATGCAGTGGGAAATAATATATGTTGAGTGGACATGCATCTAGATGAGCATAGGTGAACGTGATCCTAGTGGTTGAGCACTAGTGAAGAAGTAGTTCTTCAAGGTAATGCAGTGAGCTAGAGATATGAACATCCCTATGGATGTGCCCCTATTGGTTGAGCACTAGTGGGTGTATGAGATCCCTTGCCATATTGTTCAAGAGTCAGGCTTGCCTGTAACCTTAATTGTAATGTAAAGGGTACAGGTCGGCCCCACCTTAATGTAATTGATAATTAATGTAAAAGATAATTACTCTGGTTAATATTAATTATATTATAAGATAGAGAGGTCAGACATGTTGTGCCAATAGACACTTATGTTGAAAGGTCAAGTCTAATATAAGTAAAGGTGAATTCCCCATTGAGGAATCATATATTTTGTGTGATTTTGGAAATTTCAACAAGTACATCTTCTTGGGAAAAGTGTACACCTCTCTTGGGCACTAGTCTTCTAGGGTTTGAAAGCACCCTCTTGTGTGTTAGGTTTTCTTGGTGGTGAAGGTATTTCTCTTGAATAATATATCAAAGGATTTTCCTGGGCTTTCTTCCCTTATTGAGAAGGGTTTCCCAGGATACTTCTTGTGTTCTTGTGCATGGTGTTTCTTCTTGTGATCTCGGTTGTTGCAACACAATTGTTTATGGTTTAAGTTAAAATATAGAAAGGAATGAAATTCATTCTTAAAAGTTTAATATTGAAAATTCAACATGGTGTCAGAGAATAGGTCTTGAAGAACCCATTGCGCAAGCATCTACTAGTCTCCTCTTCTTTCTGTAGAACCGTACGACCCTCCTAGGGTTTCTAGAAAATCTATATGGCCCTCCTTTATGAGGTTTTTCATCCCTTAATACTTGAACGTTGAGGATAATTTTGGCATAGAAGAGTATGACCTCCTCCATCACACCTACAGAGACTCTCAGAGTGAAATTCCGAGCATTTTGAAATTTTGGCCCTAAGGTTTCTAGGGTTTCACTAATTTCTACAGAAATTTCAGAATTAGGGTTTCTGTAACTCATTGAAGGATCTCTTCAACTCACCAATGTTCTCCTATCTTTCAAAGGATTATTTTTGGTAGTCATAATTCCAACAAAACCTAAAAGTGCTAGCCTAGCCTAGCCGTTAGGTTTTCTATCCCAATTGACAAGGGTTTGTGAAGAATCTAAAATTATGATGAACATAACTATGATGAAAGATAAGCTTGATGGATCAAGAAACTTCAAGTTCTTGAAAGATAATAATTCAGAGGAAGGCTTATTGTGGGTGATACAAAAGGTGACACTATGACTACCCTTTTCATGAAGGAGTCAAGAGGACAGATGTCAGCCAGGTGCCATTGGATAAATCATATGAGCACCCTCAGGTATGCACTTGTATATATATTATTTGTATCATTGTCATGAGGGAAATTGCAGGAGGAAGGAGCCTTTTGTTGAAGTCATGGATCCATAGGGATCTCATTGCATTCATAGGAACAACAAACTAGAAGTGAAGACTCCAGGTTTGATTGTTGTAATTTCCATTCCTCTAACCTATATTTCTAAAGTTTGCTAAATTACATGTAGGTGTTGTAGTTGTGACAACAATCGTTAAATTTTTTTGATTCTAGAGATGTACTCATTATTCTCCTTTAAGAGATATTCTTGTTTTGGTTCCTCGTGTTTTCTTGTTCCAGACAGGTTAACAATAAAGAAAGATATTTATCCTTCAAAGGGAGTCACTTGACTCAGAGGGAATCAAAACTATTTGAGAAAGAGGAAGAATAGAACCATCATTGAGGAAACCAATGCAATAATAAATGATCAGAATATTTTTATGATTCTATGGGTAGAAGTATGCATGAAACAGTATATGTTCAGAACAAGAGTCTTCACCAGAATTTGAAAAACATAACTCCCAAAGAATCCTTCACCGAAGTGAAGCATGAGATTGAACACTTCAAGATATTTGGGTGCCCAGTGTATTTTTATGTACCCAAAGAGAAGAATTCCAAGCTAGACCCTCCAGAGAGAAAGGATACATTTATGAGATAACAGTGAATCTTCGAAGACATTCCATATTGACATCCCTAGTCAGAGACAACTTGAGACAAGCTGATATTTTTTCCTTGAAGAAGAGATAACTTTTTAAAGATCCAGAGAATATCAGATGGAGATTGATAGTGAGAAAATATCGTCTCCCCCTTCAGCAGTTCAAAGGGAGACAGACATTATTCTAGCTGATCCAATTTTTGTAGTTGATATGCTCATAGATATTGCAGTAGGGAATAAAAGGTATGCCTAGGGTCACACTGCAAGAGGAAGAGAAATATACAAGCCTCTAAAGGCACATCCTAAGAAATAAAAGATATTTTTGAGCTACTCTTTAGACATGAGCCACATCATTGATTCTAATCTTTCTTGACATGAAGAAGCAACATGTGAACAAGAATGGAAAATTTCCATGACAAGAAGAATACCAGTATGCCTTAAAGAATGATGTATGATATATTGTTTAGAGACCAAAAGGGAAGTTTACGGTGATTTCCAAGTGAACTGTAAGATCAACCATGCAGCTAATGGAAGTTTTGAGAAATACAGAGCGATATTTGTAGCCAGAGGATTATCACAAATAGAGGGAGTTTTCTATGATGAGACACTTGGTCCAGTAATCTCGATACACTTCCATCTATACTACCATCCATGAGTTGGAAACTATATCAGATGGATGGATTCTTGATGAGTTTGGGTTTCAGCAAGAGTGTTGTTGATCCAAAATTATGTTATTACAGTATTGGTGAAGAGAGCCTGATTTTGATGACTTATTAAAAAATCCTTGTTGTTGGATACAAGTAAGATTCAACTTCTGATTTCAAGATGAAGGATCTAAGTATGATGCACTACTTCTTGAGACAAGAAGTATGACAGAGGACCAATGAGATTTTCCTAATTCAAGGAAAATATACAGTGAAGATATTTGGTATGATAGAAGTGAAAATCCATGTTTAAGCCGTGATAATGGATTTGAAGAAAATAAATGATGATGATTTAGACGAGATTGATCCACAGCTGATTGTATCACTGATGTATCTAGTTAAAACCATACTTGATACATGTTATGCAGTGAATGTACTTGGTCAATTCATGAGCCATTTGATACAGAATCATTGGATAGTAGTAAAGCATGTGTTGAGATATATATGAGGCACAGTTGGATATGGCCTAAGATATGCCTCTAGTGTATACTTGAGTTTGTAGGGATATGCCGATGCAGATTGGGCAGGAAGTGTAGTGGATAGAAAAAGCACCTCTAGTTGTTTCTTCACTTTAGGGTCTGCAATGGTTTCCTCGTGTAGTAGAAAACAAAGCTATGTGGCATTGAGCACCGCAGAGGTAGAGAACATTGCATTGAGTGTAGCAGTTTGGGAAGCAGTGTGGCTTCACAAACTTTTGTCTGACTTGTTTGATCATGAGATGGATCCTACTATTATTCATTGTGATAACCAGCATTGTATAAATCTCTCTGATAATCCTGTGTTTCATGACAGATCGAAACACATTGAAATAAAGTATCACTATATCAGAGACATGGTGCAGAGGAAGATAGTACACATGCAATATCTTCCCACTCATGAACAAATCGCAGATATCTTCACCAAACCACTTGCCAATACAAAGTTCGATTATTTCCATGAGATAATTGGACTAGTGGAGAATGACTCCCTAGTTGAGAGGGAGTGTTGATGATTGCAGCTAAGTGAGACATTCTCCATGACACAAACCTGAGAGACAACCCTTGAGAAGGTTGTGTGGTTCCTATCTGAGACAGAGATGGAATGTAGAGATGGCATCCTCCTTACAGAGAGTTGATAAGAAATCAATATGATAATCCTATTCAACGCAGTAAGAAAGGAGATCTGCAAAGTTGGACATGTTTGTGGTTGAGCACAAGGTGAAAGTGTGAAATCCCAAAGTGCTCGGTGCATTGTCATGAGATAGAAATGAAGATGATGTATTATACTCCTCTGAGAAGAGAGTTGATGATGAAACTCCAGATGAATCTCATATGTAATGAAGTGGGAAAGAATATCTCTTGAGTGGACATTCTTGTGGATGAGCACAGGTGAATGTGATCCTAGTGGTTGAGCACTAGTGAAGAAGTGGTTCTTTTGTGTAATGCAGTGAGCCAGAGATATGGACATCCCTATGGATGTGCCCCTACTGGATGAGAACTAGTGGGTGTATGACATACCTTATTATATTGTTCAAGAGTTAGACTTGCTTGTAACCCTAATTGTAATGTAAAGGGTACAGGTCATCTCCACCTTAATGTCATTGATAATTAATTGATCTAGGTGGATATTGGTGGTCACCCACCTATTCCAACTGGCTCCTCATGTCCGTTTTTGTTCAATGTGTTCTTTTGTACTTCTTTGTAATTGTGGGTTATACACTTCTAGGGTTGTCAAAAGCCCCACACATCCTCTAGGTGGATACAGGTGGCCTCTAGCCTAATCTAACTGGCTTAATTTCTATGTTTTCATGTCAACACATCTTGTTGTACTTTCGGGGCCGTTTTGGGGCCCTAAATGTTGTTTTTTTTTGCTCGCAAAATTCAAACTGTAGACAAAGTCAGAGTTTTACAATGGAATGTGTAGTTCTCTAAAATACCCTTCCAACTGGCTATTACTCACCTAAAATGGAGGTCGTATGCAAACGTTACAGCCCTAGGAATTTAAGGTACCAAATTACACCAACTTACCTATAGGGCCCACATGAATTTTGGCATTTCACCTTCTAGGGTTAGGTTTTTGAATGTCTAGGGTTTTGGCATTCATCATTAATATCAAAAAGTCCTATGTAGCCTCATTGTAATCTATTCTTCTCATACGAATGTGCATATAAGCCACATCTATTCTCAGAGATAGATACCACCATTCGAGTAAGGTTCAGTTCTGTAGTTTTACAGTTTCATCCTATTTCATTATTTAATAGAAGATATTGTTCACTGGATATTTGTGTTATTATCCATATCTATGTGTTTATTTTATTCATTATGTTAATCAATTTGTTCTTCTCCTAAATCTAGATCAATGGTATCAAACAGGTTTTCTCTTCATTTATTTTTCTTCATGTATGTCCTCGACACGATCTAGGCACAAGAAGTTGGGACTCGAACCAATCGAGCCATTACCATATCGGTCACATCGAGCTCGAAAAAAACCCATGGGAGACAAAAAGAAAGATGATGGAGTAGGAGATCCTATTAAAATGTTTCTCAAGGAATCCCTTGTGGGACAAAGGAACAAAATGATGGACAACTTCGCACAAATCCTTCAACGACTTCCCACGGGAGAAGCATCTTCATCAAGTGGCCATGAAACCCCCTTCAAGGTACAGGTAAATTTTCATATTCCATTATTTGAAGGACTAATAGATGTGGATGTTGTAGATAAATGGTTGAATCTACCCAAAGGATATTTTTCGGTCCACAATTTTTTTGATAGGGAAAATATCACTTTTGAACTCCTCAAGACCGTTCCCCGTGTTAAAGACTGGTAGGATACTTACTCTAAGCAAAGGGTCGTGGAGGAATATATAATATTTTTGGTGGCCCCTACATGGGATTCTTTCTAGGATTCCATTAAATAATAGTACTACCCTGTTGGAAGATATGTGGAACAGTACACTAGATGGACCACCCTATGTCAAGAAAGGGACCAAATAGTACCAGATTTCACCAATATTTTCCATACCCTACGCACCAAATTGGGTATCAAAGACTCTGAGCATCATATGGTGCTCAAATATTGTAGTTGTTTGCATATATAAAGTTAGACAGAAATGGAGTTCCTGTACATCCATCTTTGGGAACGACTTATAGATATATTGTCAAGATCGAGTAGAAATTTAAGAAGAAATAATGAGAGTTTGGATCTGCATACCCCTCATAGCTTAAGTAGGGAAAAGGCATCCCCAACCCACACAAAAAAGGACCAATTCGATATGTTCACCCTTAAGACAACCAGTCCAAGCCACAACACAAGAAGGGAAATGAGAATATGAAGAAGAATACGGGAAAATGGTGCGAGTACCATAAAATTCCTTGGAAAAACACCGAAGAATGTCGCTCCAAGAAGTCCCTCATGGCCGAGGTGAAGGCTTTCAAGTCAGAGATTGATTCTGATTCTGATTCAATTCATGAAGGAGGGAAGCAGATTATTGATGTTGAACCCAGCGCCACTGTCACTACCACCAAAGTTCAGTCGAGTGAACTAGAAGAACCAGAGGAAGGGGAACATCTCTTTCACTCGCATATGTGGGTCAAGGGGGATCTAATTCATTTCATTGTCAACAGTGGTAGTTAGAAGAACCTGATTTTAGAAGAGGTCATCAAGCGGTTGGAATTTCCAACTAAATTACACCCGCAACCCTAAACCATCGTTTGCCTTTACCAACGAAGATATCTTTGTGTCATCCAACAGTGTCATCTGCCCTATGACATAAATACTTTCAAAGATGAGTTATTGTGTGATATTTGTCCCCTTTAAGTTTGCAATGTTATTTTAGGACAACCATATTTATGGAAGCGTCATGTTCTGTATGAGTCTAGACCCTGTAGTGTTATTATTACTTTGGGTAGAAAATTGTACAGGATCCCATAGGTAGCGTTGCCTACTGCTATTTCTTTAATATATGCTAAGCAATGCAGTAAGGTCATTTCACAAACCGAGAAGTTCATCTTCTTTCTGATCTATGCTCACATTAAGAAAAAGGTCATCACCACATCTGTGGCCTCTACACAGTGCCTCCCTTCATAGCATAATCAATTGGATAGGATCATGGAAGAATACAAAGACATATTCTCCTCACCTACAGGGGTACCGACACATTTCCAAGTCAAGCATCCAATTGATCTTACCCCCAGTGCACCTCTACCTAACAAACCAGTCTATCGGTGCTCCCTCATGGAGAATGAAGAAATCAAGCATCGTATTTGAGAGCTTCTTAAAAAGGGGCACATCAGACTCACCTCCTCCCCTTGCAGAAGCCTGATTGTACTAGTGCAGAAGAAGGACATGACTTGGTGAATCTACATTGATTATAGAGCCTTAAACAAAATCATAGTCACAAACCACTACCCTATTCCCAGGATTGATGACCTTCTTGACCAACTCAAGGGACCAAAGTACAGATGAGAGAACCAAAAGAACCAGAGGAAGGGAAGCACCTATTTCACTCATAGATGTGGGTCAAGGGGTATCTGATTCATTTCATTATTGATAGTAGTAGTCAGAAGAACTTGATTTCAGCAAAGATCGTCAATCAGATGATTGTGCATATCCTGTGCATGTACAATTCTAAGCATCCACGTACATGGGACAAGAGTCTCCCCTATTTCCAACATAGTTACAACAAGGATATTGATAGTTCCACCAGCCATAGCCCATTTCAGGTGGGTCTAGGATTCCAGCCTTTGGGACCCATTTATTTTTCACTCCCTCTTGCCACCGCACAGACAGACTTTTCCCCTGATCAGTCTATGATCGACAAAGCCACAAGATTCATTGAACGGATTTAGCACATCTGCAAACAGGTCCAGGATATTTTGAAAATATCCAATGATAAGTACAAGAAGCACCATGATCAACAAAGGGTACCACACTAGTTTCAGGTTGGCGAAAAATTATGGTTACATCTGCAAAAGGAGCATCTCACCGGGCCCCATCAGAAGCTTTACCACTTCGTTATGGGCCTTACACTATCACCAAGGCTGTGGGTAGCAATGATTTTGAGCTCAACACTCCACCCTTCCTTGGTCTTCATCCAATATTCAATGTGGACCTCAAAAATGCCTCTGGAGCCTCACTGGAATCCATTATGCTCAGACAGATGCGCATAGCAGCCACATATCTTCTCAAAGATAACTACCACCATTTGAGCAAGTTCCAGTTCTGCAATTTTACAGTTTCATCCTATTTCATTATTTAATAGAAGATATTGTTCACTGGATATTTGTGTTATTTTCCATATCTCTGTGTTTATTGTATTCAGTCCGTTAATCAGTTCGTTCCGCTCCTAAATCTGGATCATTAATGTAAAATATAATTAATCTAGTTAATATTAATTATATTATAAGATAGAGAGGTCAACCTTGTTGTGCGAATAGACACTTATGTTGACAAGTCAAGTCTAATATAAGTAAAGGTAAATTCCCCATTGAGGAATCATATCTTTTATGTGAGTTTGGAAATTTCAGCAAGTATATCTTTTTGGAAAAAGTGCACACCTCTCTTGGGCACTAGTCTTCTAGGGTTTGAGAGCACCCTCTTGTGTGCTAGGTTTTCTTGGTGGTGAAGTTCTTTCTCTTGGAAAATATAGAAAAGGATTTGGCTGGGTTTTCTTCCCTTGTTGAGAAGGGTTTCCAAGGATACTTCTTGTTTTCTTTTGCATGGTGTTTCTTCTTGTGATCTTGGTTACTACAACATAAGTTTTTATGGTTTAAGTTAAAATATAGAAAGGAATGAACTTCATGCTTAAACCTTGCTTATTTAAAATTCAACACCAGTTTCCAACCATCCTTTCCTGCCTAGTCATTTATCCAAACCTTTTTTTTCTTTCTGAAATTTTGCAGAGGTGTATGTGACCTGTCCTCTATATAGCCCACATACATATGCGGTCTACATAGTATACATCCCCTGTACATATGCAGGATGATTTTGCACAACACGTGTCTCTAGTTTTTAGAAGGTTTTTCTTTTTTAAAGGGGGATTTTTTCTTTCCTAGAAAGAATTTTTGTGTTTCTCAAGCCTTTTTCAAACTCTTTGAGGCCTCTATTAATTATGTTTAGTTGGGTTAAAGATTTGGTTTATCTTTCTCTTTGTAAAAAACCCCTGTTGTTTCTTTATTTTCTTTTGTTTGTTTTAAAGGTAGGGTGAAACTATAAGTGTTAGATGCCCCTGTGGATTCTAGTGAATCCCTGTGTCCAGGTAGTGGCTTAGGGTCTGTGTTATTCTTGGGTTTATTTTCTCTTTATCTTGTTTATTCTTTGAAAAATAAAAAAGATCATTTACTTGTGATTTTCTTTCCTAAGCATTCAAAAAATAAAAAATTATTTCATTTAGTTATGCATTTATGGTTGGTAGTTGTAGCATACGTTGTCTATTACAAAAGTAAAGAGTTCTTTTTTAAAGTTCCTTCTTTGCTATTTCCTTGAAATTTTAGTAGTTTTCATTTACATTATAAAATGAAAAGCACATTCTAGGAAACTTTTTTCATTATAGGATCTTGGAATACTATTTCAAAAAGTTTGCATTTACAAATATTTAAAATCCATTTCTTTTAATTTGAAGAATCTAGTTTTATTTTGCACGAATGCTCTAAATTTTTTTCTTCTCTTTCGTCTCTTGTAAACACCATAAGTTCCATGTCCGTACCCTTTTGAGTAAATCAAGCCAATTAAAATCAATGACTAACACTTAAAATCAAATAGACTTTTGTTTGTAGGGTTCACCAAGTAGTATAGGCTCTAGGGCCTTGAAACAAGTGTGGAGAGGAAACTCTTCAAGGCCGTTTAAACAAACATAAGAGTTTGTGATAGGGATTGTCAGAGTCCAGTTTCGTAAGAGTCAACCAGGACCCCCCTCTAACACAGGGGATAAACATGAGGTCACGTGAGGAAAGGTAGAGGAGATAACCCCTCCAAAGTCGTATCAAGCATAGTGGGGATTGTATATTAAGGATCATTCTTGGGAGTTACGTTGATCTCATTTGACTACGGAGCCTCGTGGGCCTCGAATCCATTTGAGATCCTCAGTTTTTTTCTGGACCATTATCTTTTGGTACCCTTCAAATCCTTCGGACTTTCTTATCCTTCTCATTATTGTACCCTCCTAGTGACTGACTGTGATATGGAAACCTAGTTGCTTTCTTTTAGGGAATTACACCGGTGACTATGGGGGTATACCGCGGTACCCAGGGAAAACATCGGATCTCTCTTTGAAAAGTATACTCAGAGGGTGTTTTCGTGTTTGTGTTACTCTTGCACCAATAAGTTTATATAGTGTCAATTGGTGTAACTGTTCTTCCTGCCAGTCAGTTGTTTGCTTCATTTGTCATTAGAAAATTTTTAGTGTGTGCTCTGTGTTTCACGCTAGCTCAACCTTACAGTGTCGGTTGATCATTTCACAAAGTGGAATATCAACAACTTCGTCGTTCACATAGGCTTCAGGTCCTCTCTTCGGTTACTTTGGAGCCACCTCCACCATCACTGAGGCGCATGATAGATCAAGAGGGTTCTTTCGAAGCGACCAGGTAATAGGAAATTGTACCCAATCCTACTCCTAGAGAATACTTTCCTACACCAGAGGAATCCATCATTTCTAACCTTGAGGCTAAAGGATTTGGGCTTGCAAACCCTCTGATCACTGAATTCTCGGTGTTGCTTCTAATTTAGGTAGTCCCTCCTCAGGTGACTTCACCTGAACGTCAGTTTGTTCGACGAGCGGTGATGGAAGTAACTAGTGCTACTTCATCTGGGAGTCCTCATACTCCCATTTCAGTTGCCGCAGGAGGGGGTGTTCTCCATCCTCCCCCACCTCCACCTGTCAGGAATATAGCTATCCAAACACCCACTATTTTGGGTAGTGGCACAATCCCTTCGACGAATTTGACCATTGTTCCCTCTATTCAGAATGCATCTCGCACTCCCTTTTCATATAGGATGTCATGTTTTGACTCTAGTTTAGTCCTAACCTACTCTACTCTACGAAATGTTGGTCTAGGGGTAGGGATCTATAATTATCCCATGCAAAGATCTGTCACAGGAACCACTTCCTTGTTTAACGTTATCCCTTACGGTGGGAGTTATATCCCTCCTTTGTCCTCTTTGATTGTAGGTGTTTCCCAACAGTCAATCGGGTTTGATACCAACTCTAGTTTGTTCATTGGGGGGATCCATGGACCTCAATCCTACATGACTATGGTGGATTCTATGCTTTTTTCTTTGTTCAATCAATTTGGAAATAACACTTTCTCATTGTTTTCTTTCTCAGCTGGGGGAAACCTAATTTTGGTCAAAAAAACCCTATGCAAGCTATCATTCTTTCACAAGGAGCGATGAAAGGATTTTACTCCTCACAAGGTCTTGGAAATCCTTGGTAGTTCTCGTTTCCTTCGCAAGGTATGTCAATCGGGGTTAACCCTTCCCACACTAAGTGGAACCCCAGGCAAGGTTCGATACCTATCCCAGGAGGGTCAGTCAGGGGCATCTCCAAACAAGGTCCTTGGAATACTATGTAGGAAGAAATCTCTATACAGAGCATGTCATCCAACTACAAGAATCATGCAGTGATGTAGAATCAAATGCAAGTCGCTTTTACTAGACAAGGCCACCATGGTTTCTACCAAAATCCTGGCAAGTAGTAAAACTTTTCTTGGAAACCCAGTGCCAGCCAAAATCCAGGCCCCTCTTTTCATTTGAATCCACCACAACCTAGACTACCTTTTCTGGAAACTCTGCATTTTCCAAACTTGTTAAGAATTTTGAACGACCTGATATTTCATGATTTTCATTGCCCCCCCATGTCGATTAAGTTTCCCTTGGACATCCCTAAGTTCAACGAAAATACTGGTGATGATTCAGGTGATCATGTTATGACATTTCACTTATGGTGCTCATCCAACTCGTTAAAGGATGATTTTGTTCAGTTGCATTTGTTTCAGTGAAAACTTATAGCGAGTGCCACACATGGTATATCAAGCTCAATAGATTGAAGTATGCTTACTTTAACGACCTATATATGGTCTTCCTAAACCATTTCCAATTACCAGTAGGATACGATGCCCACACCGAGTTGTTGGACAACTTCAAGCAAAAACAAATAATTCATATATCGGATCACATCCAAGAATGGCGATGATGAAAGAGTTTGATCGCAGCATCCATGGTTTTTCCAAAGAAGAGGCTATCATGAGAACCTAGCAAATGGAGTTGATTTACTCTCAGTCTGGTATGCTATACAACATCCTGCCCGACGCACCATGGTTGAAATTTGATAAGACCAAACAGAAGTTTGGGTCTCACGTCGATGGCATAGTAGGCTCAGCAAAGAGCAAGCCCATAGATCAATTGACTACTCAGTTATAGTAGTTATTGACTCAACATACTTTGGCTAGCCAAAATCCTAGTTCGGATTCCCCCATAACCCAAATGTCGAATGTTGGTTGTGGAGCCTGATTATCTTCCTGACTCAGAGGTCCTTGCTTTCAGCTGTGTTTATACCCCATGAATTATTTACACCCCAGAAGTATGTACACTCTT
>JZKD02S1507848.1:159666-169821 GCA_000966675.3 Picea glauca
CTTTAGGGTTTAACCATTAACCATATGTGAGTACATACCTTGGATAGCATTTGCAGGTAGTGGCTCCATCTGGTAGCAGTGGTAATCATTACCAAAAACTTCAAGAGTGATTGCAGTTGGTTCTACGGCTGCAACTGCAACAGGTACTACAACTGCAATAGGTACTGCAACTGCAATTGGTTATGAGACTGCAAATGCAACTGCAACTTAGGGTTTTATGAGGAAACCCTAATTTTTCAAACTTCGAATTTTGAAATTATGATCCAGGGGATAGATGCGATGGGCTGAGGCGAGTTAGCAGGTGCAGTCCGAATTTCAAAAATCCAACTTTTACCCCTTCAAATATGATCTGCGGATTTCTAGATTGGTGCTTCTCATTTTCTGGTACTTCTGGTACTCTGGTACTTCTGGTACTTCTGGTACTCTGGTTTTCTAGTACTTTGTGAAACTAGGGTTTCACTTTCTGGGAGATCTAGCCACTGAAAAGGTGCACTCTAAGTGCCAAAATGATCATTGGGGGAGGGCGCAACTTTATAGGGTGTTAGGGAGCTGAAAATACTCACTTTTTCAAAAACCTAATTTTGGGGTACGGTAACAGTGACATTTTTCCTCTTGCAGATTGTGCTTCCTTCAGGTTGGCTCTGATACCATGTTAATGTTTATGCCATTATTATAGTTCTTTGCATTTCAATAGATAAGAGCATCATAAGAACAAGATCATTGAGAAATACACATCCACAAGAGACACAACATTTATCCTGGGAAACCGTCTAGTGGAAGAAAACCCAGCAAAAACTTCTTTATCATAAATAGCTTATACAATGTTCAAGAGATGACTCAAACCAATACAGAAAGTCCTCCCCAAGAGATGTGCCACCCTTCTTCTCCTCTCTCCAACTTCCAATTGCAGATTTCCTCATAAGATAATGAGCAAGTGAAGTGTGTCTAAGAAGTGAGGCGCTAGCCTCTTATTTATATCAATCTGGCACATGTGAAGAGTCCCCATTTGGCAGCGCCGACCTCTCACTCTGGGTGGGTAAACCCACCTTTAATTAATTCTGGCCCTTCCATTATAACTGATGGGGCCAACTTCTTATTCAGCACTTTGTAATTGTCCGATGACCAATCCGCAAAAGGGGATTTGGTCCTTATTCAATTACCGACATGATTAATCCTCAATGGGGATTAATCCAATAACAATAATAATAATAATGACATGATTAATCCTCAATGGGGATTTAATCCAATAATAAAAATAATAAGAATGTTCTTCGCAGTTACATTATTTCAACAATGTACATATGGACTTTCATCACATGAACAAAGTTTGCTCGAAAGACAATTTTCCAACCCCATTCATTGACCAAATTGTCGATGAATGTGCGGGTTGTGAGGTATTTTATTTTATGGATGGTTTTTTTGGGTATACTCAAATTCAGATCAAGCCCGAGGACCAACATAAAATAGCTTTTATTTGTCCTTGGGGTACATTCACGTACAAAAAAATGTTGTTTTTCATTAAGAATGTTGCAGACACTTTTTAGCGTGCCATGTCATTTTCTTTCCACAACCTCAAACACATAGTCAAGGCGTATCTTGATGATCTGACATCACATTCTCATAAGAGATTCGATCATCCCTCCCATTTATGACTTATCTGTGAGAGGCGTCACTACTATTGTATTCGCTTGAATCCAAATAAGTGTATTTTTTACATGACATTGGGATTCTTGTTAGGTTTTATCATGTTAACTAAAGGGATCATGGTAAATCCTATGAAGGTTGAGGCAATATTTCAATTGCATCCCCCATGCAAAATCCCCTAGCTTCAAAGTCTACAAGGGAAAGCCAATTTTCTTTAGTGTTTTGTTGCTAACTATGCTAAGATTACTAAAGGGTTTGTGCGTCTCTTGAAAAAAGGGGTCCCATTCTATTGGGATGAAGTGGCTCAACACTCTTTCAAAGCATTAAAACATGCTCCGATGTTTTCCCCTCTGCTCAGTCCTCCAGATTATGACAAGGATTTATTTTTGTATTTGTTTTTCGAACAATCTACTATCAGCATGATCTTGGTCCAAGAGGATGACACACTCAAATATCATGTTATATTCTATCTTAGTCGAGGCTTGGTTGGACCAGAACTTAACTACACACATGTTGAGAAACTTGCTTTGGTAGTTGTTCATGTTGTCCAATGGTTCTGTCATTACATATTACTTCACAACACCACCATCATAGTTGTCGTCAACCCTTTTCAATATGTGTTAACACGATGGTCATTAGTGGGAAAATTAGTCGATGGATAGTCATCCGACAAGAATTTGACTTAGATTTTTTTTGGGAAAAATATAAAAAGTCCTTGGTTTTTGTTGAACTAATCTTGGAACTTCCAGTCGAGAGTGATAATATTTTTCCCTAAGAATCACCGATCAACGGAGATATTTTTCTTATTGCATCTTTCGACCCTTGGTATGGAGATATACTTGTGTATATTCATACTTTGAAGTGCCCTTCTTCTGCTTCTTGCGATGAGCATCGATGAATATGCCATCAAGCACAAAACTATATTATCATTGATGATACTTTACATCGTCAAGGAGTGGATTGCATTCTCTATCGATGTCTCATTCGTGAGAAGGTAAAACTTGTTTTTAACGACTGTCACACAGGAGCATGTGGAGGTCACCTGTCTGGGTTGGAAAGAACCAAAAATATTCTTCGCACTGGATACTTTTGGCCCTTGTTAATAAAACAATGTGTAGAGGCAATCAAGAAGTGTCACTCATTCCAAATATTCTCTCAGAAGATGTCGTCACACCCAGCTCCCATGGTCCCAGTTATTGTTGTCAGTCCCTTCACCAAGTGGGGGATTGATTTCACTACATGCCACCCAGTTTCATCTAGGGGGAATTGCTACATAATAATAGCGGTAGACTACTTTACTAAGTGGGTCTAATTTATGTTGGCATTCAACAATGATGGGGAAACAGTTTCCCTTTTCATTTTTAACCAGATTGTAGTCAGGTTCGGTATTCCAAAGGAGATTGTCACATATCATGGTAGTCACTTCCAGAACAAAATGATGTCTGAATTAACATCAAAACTAGGTTTTAAACAGGAACATTCGTCATCTTACTACCCACAGTTGAATGGTCAGGTAGAGTTTGTTAATAAGTCTCTCAAGACTATTCTTCAATGGATGATTAAGTCGGCGAAGTCAAATTGGCTTTTGATGTTTTACTCGACACTTTGGGCTTATCGAACTTCAGTCAATACTGCTACCGATTTTTCTCCTTTACAACTCATTTACGGGATGGAGGAAGTCTTGCCCATAGAATGCCAAATCACTTATCTTAAGCTGGAAATGGAAATATTTCCTGACACTGCACCACTTGAAGAGTGTATTTTATATCTCAAGCAACTCGATGAGCAGTGTCGATATGCAACCTTGTCCAACGAGTCTCACAAAAAATGTGTCAATTGTTAGTATGATCAGTCCGTCCGCCCTCAGATTTTCTCCGAATGCGATCTTGTCCTAGTCAATGACCAAGATAAAGTTCCCTTGGGGACAGGAAAGTTCAAACCCATATGGTTCGGGCCATTCATTGTTAATAAATTTTTAGAAAAGGGTGTTTATCAACTAGTTGATTTTGACGGTAACATTTTATCGGAGCCTAGAAATGGGATCTACCTTAAGAAGTATTATGCTTAGGTCGGTCGCCTGAGTGTGGATTCTTGTATATATGTATATCTTTATTTATACATTCTTGTATTTTTTTTTATGCACGTGTATTTTATTGTGTTTCTTTTCACTATGGCAGATGTCAAGTGAAACTGATTTCTATGTTGGGTTCTCGGACGGTGCTAGCTGACACTCTCGAAATCTAGATTTTGCATCTTGGGTGATCTTTACACATTTTGGTCAGTTGATGTCTTCTGGAGGTATTTGTTTGGGTGAAGCAACCAATAATGTTGTTAAGTACAGTGTTGTAATAGAATTACTACGTGATGCCTTGTCACATGGTATTTCTCACCTCCGGGTTTATCTAGATCCTTAACTGGTCATGTCTCAATTAAATGGGGTATATTGTGTCTACGATCCCACCCTTCACCAAAAATTCCTTAGGGTATATATCTTAGAATGTTATTTTGATTATATTACTTATATTCATGTTCCTAGGATATCTAATCAACTAATTGATACATTGGATAATCAAGTATTATATTGGCATGTTTCTCACACATAAAAGTAAAAACACATACATACACGCACATGTAAATACATTTTTACAAAAAAATTATCTATAAGACAAAAAAGATGTATATATGATAATATTTCCCAAAAACTAATTTCATGAGTACAAAGTGGGACATAAAGCCTCAAATAGAGTCGGTATACATCGTTGGGCTCAAGCCCTCACTATAGAGTACAAAACGTTCTCTCAGCACATGTGTGGCCCAATACCAACTACGGTCTAGGTATATTGGGCCTACTATAATTAACTATGGAATTCACAAGATGTCAAAACAAATGGATCTAAGTCTTCGACACCGCTACAACATGTGGCTGCATAGTTGGGGGAAGGTCCTCTATCTCTTCCATCAACATTGCATGATCGTGAGTTGTCAGGTTCCTCTCTACTCGTCACAGTACTCTCTCAGCCTCTTCGGTTGGGGCTCCTCCTACTCATGTTGGTCTGGAATCTGCTCGAGGATGACACCTAGTCCTGGTGAAGTCAGTCGGTCACACAGGTCCCAGATATGTATATAACATATCATTGAGTTACTACTTTGACATTACCATAAAAAGGATAATATTTAAAAATAAATAAAAATTTAAATCACTTTAAATTTTGTTTACCTATCTCTCTGTGCTCCTCGCTAAGGGGCATGGGCATATTGGATTCCTTAGGAAACTAATCCCTGCATAAAGATAGTCCTCAATCACAGGAATCTGATGGGCTCACTAATCAAAAAAAAAATCGTCAAAGGCCTCATGGACTCTCCACGCACCCTATCTAGGAAAACAAATTTCCCACCTACACAATGTCAGAAAGGAGGAAATATGGCCTCGTACTGTCTCCCTGAGGCTAAGGATTGGCACTCTCTCAAAAATGAAAGTGCACAATATGGTCTTGAACATGAAGTTCTTGTTCATTCTTCTTCGGTAGTCAGTTAGTTGCTTCTTCATGCATGTCATAATTGTAGTGCTCTAGTTGAAAAATAGTGGCATCTAGACATTGAAATGCACAATTAATCTATGCACGCGAAGCCTAATGAAGTGTTTTGGATCTCATGATCCGACCAATGATGAAGAGTATTATATGCATATTGAAGCTAGTGATATTATGTATTGACACTTGAGATCCTACTTTCTCAGTACCATCCTTGCAATACATCCCATTGTAGTCCTCCATGTTGTACGGTCCTAGAGGAAAGGTCCTCAAGTTGAATGGTTCCCCCCTCCTGGATAGGCCGGTCAAAAATTAAATGTCCTTTGTAGTTGGAGTCAATGATTGACCCTCTAGCATGAAGGACTCTGCATATAGATTCCAGTACTCTATCAAGTGGTTTAGTAATATGGGTTGTGCCCTCATGATTGGACACTGAAAAAAATTCCACATACCACATTGTTTAAGCATGTCAATGGCCCATGGATCATCCTCTACCAATACATATAATTCTTCATGTTCCCCTTCCCACCAATGAACATACATCCTATTGCAAAAAAAAAAAAAAAAATGGTGGTTTTATTTCCTTGTTTCACTTTTTTTTTTTAAGTTTAAAATATGTATGCATGTTGTCTTTAAGAAATTCGTGTATGTACGTAGGGTAAGTGTTACATTTCCCACATACATGCGCATGCAGGGTGTGGGCATCCCACGTACATGCAGACCCAACCCTTTGACAAGGTCCCTCACCCTCCAAACAATAAATTATTGATGAAATTGAAAGGAAAGGTCATTTGTACTTACTTGGTTCAGGTGTGTGGATCTTTCTTCCACCATAGCTCCTTGAATTCATGTTTTGAGGAAGAGGGTTTTTTTATCTTTTGGTTATTTTCCAAATTGCAATGGTTAAAATGAGTCATCTGCCTCTATTTATAGAACTTTTTGGCCCTTTTAGCCCCAGTTTGGTCCTCTTTTCCCCTTTTCTTGGCTGGGTATCTACTTGAATTCCCTTTTGAGAGATATTTGGCTCATTCTAATGAATTTGTTCTTTTGGTTTGTTGTTTTCTTGAGATGGGTTACACTTATATCATCCCATTGTAAAAGTCATTTTTCGACATTTCATATAGGTTAAGTTTTCAATACCCTGAGTTTTTCATATTGCTGACTTTTTCTCTTTTCCATAGGATCGATCCCATTGAATTGCGACATAGAACCTCCTCTGCTACTTTATAAGTGTCGTAATTAGGTGGTAGAGCCTTCCTCTACATGGATTTCCTAGGTAGATCCTTTGCTTCATTTTGGTGTCCATGTTGTGAGTTTTCTCCATAGGCTTGGGAGTCCTTTTAGTCCTACCATGACTATATTTCAAAGCCCCATTCTTCTTCATCTTTTTTGGCTCTTACCCGAGGGACTCCCCATGAGAATAGTTTGTTGTCTTCCAGGCTCATTTAAACTTTGAAATAAACTTCTAACGAGAGCTTATTTATTCTTTTCGGTATCGTCTGGATTACTTAATAATGGAATCCCCCTAGAGTATTATCTAATCCCTTTTCAGAATCTCTAAAATTGAAAATATTGTCGAGCAATATTGTTTCCCTTCACACTCGTCAAACTCAAATTTGAAGGCACATATTGTTGGTTATGGATCATGATTATCTTCCTGATTTAGAGGTCTTTTTTTCCAGCCATGTTTATACCCCATGAATAATTTACACCCTAGAAGACTATACCCTCCTCCATGCAGGGGAGTGCAATGGGGCTATCCCCCTGGATGGGGGGTCTGGGGGCAAGCGGGCCCCTGACAGGGGTTCAGGAGACAATGTTCCCCAAAGGAAAAATTGCCTTGTAAATGTATATTGTAATTTCATAGTAAATATGGACCATTCATTATAAGGTCGCCTATATGATGGTAGAAGTTATGTTAGGATTTTTTTCCTTAGAAGGAAACCCTATTTTATGAAGGAAATGTATTGTGGCTATGTATCATGGTTAATATTGTATTTTGAGAGAGGATATTGTGAGAGAAAGAAGAGGAATTTATAGTGGGCTTGTTGTAGGTTGTATCCCTTCATTAGTTGGATAATAAAAAAGGAAGGACCTAGAAATTTCTCTGGTGGACGTAGCCCACATTGGGTGAACCATGCATATCTATGTCTTTATTGTATTGTGCATCTTCTGTGTTTTATTTTTGCACTTGTTTTATTTCATTTCTTTGTGATCCTAATTTTATAACACATATGTCTGGCAGTAGTTTACCCATTTTTCAGTCCAAATGGTTAATTTATGAATAAAAGTATGCCCTAGGAGCTTTGGTTCATTAGGAGAGTATTCACAGGCATAAATGTAACCCTTTTTCGGGCATGAGGGACTAAAATTTTAAAAAATGTATATTCTCATTCATTTTGGTTTATATATTTTTCAACCCTTGGAGATTATCTATGAAAAAGGAACCCCCTCGAAGTTGATAGTTAAGCTCTTTTTATACTCCCTAAATATGAAAAGATCGATGAGTGACCTTGTTCCTTTTACACTCATTAATTGGTCCAAAAGGAATATCTACTTGGCATAAGTTTAACCCTTTTTCCAGCCAATAGATTATCCAGGAAAAAGGTACACCTTGGGAGACATGTCTTGCCAGAGGATTTCTCCTAAGTTATATTTTATACTTTTTTAGGCTAAGGAAACTAAACTTAGAAAAAGGTTGTGAGTCCATAGTTGAGCTCTTTTTCAGATTCCTTAAAATTGAAAAGATAGTCGAGTGATCTTGTCTTAGTCACACTCATTAAAATGGTTTTGAAGAGACATCCTTTTGATATAAGTTTAGCCCTTTTTTGAACCGACTGGACTAATTACGAACAAGTAACACTCTGGAGTCGTATTTTAGTGTTTTTCAGACTCTCAAAACGTGAAAAACCATCAATGTTACCTTCTCTAGGATCATTAAATTCACATGGAAGGAGTCATGTTGTGTCATACTTAATCACATCGCATGTCTCATCCTTGCATATTTGTCGTAATGTTGGCTTCATGTTGCTATTAACCAAACCTTCAAAGCATTCCTTAAATGCAAGCCTTGTAGCATATTTTTCCCTTGTGATCTGACACCTTTACCCATGGAGGAATTTCCTCGAGTGTCCTTATCCTACACATGTCTCCTTGCACTGAGCATCAATATGTTCCATGCGCTTGGAACTATTTTTATTTCTCGTGACACTCATTTCTCCTTTGTAACATATCATTCTTTTATTCTTTTTCAATCTTGTTAAAAATTTGAAAAAGGAAAAAAAATGAAATATTCCAAAAAGAAGGGATGGGATATACATTCTCTTTTTTTGGCAGCAAAACAATCTCCCTTGGAAAAATCACATCCATCTATTTTTTCTCCAAGCATTGGGATCTAATATGACCTTATGAATCTGTTCTCGTTACATAGAGTTGTGTCCTCCTCTGTTTGGTTACTCTTCCAAACATATGGAGTGTTTGTGGTGTCTCCTATATCACATACTTATGTCAATATTACATTTCCTGAGTCTCGTCATTTTGGTGTGCTTTTGTCCAAGGGAAGTTTTATCCAACCTAAGTCGGCCATTCTACAATTTATCTCTTGACTTTCATGAGTCATCCATCCCGAGAGTCTAGTCAAATTTGGATTCAAAATCAATGAAGTTTTGTGCATGATGATTGATATCCTCTAGTCTTTCCCTGAGGGCATGTCCAAGACCTCAGGGTCGTGATTCTTACACTCTTATCATAATCCTACCTAGGATTTTGAATATATTGAAGTTGTTTCTTGAGCAATGAATTCCTCATCTCCAGTGATAGGCATCAATACTTCTTGAAGATGCATATCATATTGTACTTGTATATCTTCAAATGATCTTGAGATGTAGATCCGTTGTGTATTGTTTGTGGATGAACTTTATATAGACATTTGTATTTTGTATAGTAGTCATATATGACATGGATCTGTAGTGTAATTGATTGGAAGCCATTCTTGTTTCATCCTAAGCATGGGCATTCCCGCCTCAGAGAGATTATCACTATTTTACAGATGGCACGCTCACAAACACTTATCTTGGGCTCACTCAAATCCATGCCTTCCCACTAGTAAATATAATGTAATGTAAATCTGCCATCAGTTGCTCTTTTGACCTCACACATTAGGGGACATATGTTATTGTCCAAAAATGCCTTATCTTTGCATACAAGACATTGGCCTTTCCACTTACATACTTTTCCAAAATATTGTTGAGGCTTCCTCTTAAAAAACATTTTTTTGGATAGTGTACGCGCCCTGATGCACTAGTAGTCCATGTACACATGCATGCTATATGATAGTTAGCCTGTGTAAACACACGTGTTTCATGCTAGTTATCCCACTTTTACCTCCAAAAGTTGAAAAAAATATAAAATTGCACAAAATTCAGTGGACTTTACAAGATATGGAGGGTTTCCTAACCATCCTACCCCTTGTATCCCCTCCCTAATCTAGGATATTTTCATTGATGTGACTTATAAAGAATTATATTAATGAGCATAAATTAAAGTGCACCATAAAGAAGAAAAAACTCAATAATGAAGATACATAAGAATCAAATATGAACACAAAAAATTGATAACGGAGTTCGTCCCTAGTGGACTACGTCTCAAGGTCCTGCTCTCAAATGGGTAGGCCATTTTATTAAATCAACAAAATAATTTGGAAAAATACATAAGTATACCTCATTTTGGAATTAAGTTGTAGAAGCTTTACTCATATCATTGGATTCGCAGCGTTGAATTACCCAAAAATAATTGTCTCCACGCCTCAATCTGACTCTGGCACTCTCAGGCCCATGAGAAATCTCATCTCGGTTTCTGTGTCTTCAACCTACAATCAATTCACTGTAATTTCCTCATAAAACATGCCTGGACACACCGTCAAGCACCCTCCTTCCTGCCCGCTGGCAAACTCAGCATTTAAATTAAAAGTCGGGCGGACTAA
>JZKD02S1507848.1:177795-190305 GCA_000966675.3 Picea glauca
GACCTCTTCTACATGTGGCCATAAGCTTCCCTGAGCTTCTCTTTGGAAAAAACACCTGTAAAAGTCCTCAAAAGCCTCTGAAACCTGTCCCAATGTGTTCAGATCATATCAATTATCCAAAAATGATTATTCAATCACTGAAAACAAATATAGGCTCACCAAACCATGTCCTCCATCAAAGAGGGCTGAAAGTTCCCTGGAGCTTCCTGAAACTTCAATGGTGAAAAACTTTCTGAATAAGTCTTCAAATGGCTGTGAAAATGGTACCAATGGATCCAGCACGTCCAAAAACCCCTGGCTGGGCTTTTACGGAACCTCAATCGGCCAAACGATGAAGAAGTTAGGCCTCCTCCATTTTCCTCCTTCAACTTTGCTGGAACTAGTTCGCCAAAACGCACCTCTGTGTGCATGAACCTGGAACACGCTCCCAATGCACGTTATAACCTGGTACCGGGTGCAACCACACCAACGGTGCAAACCGTAGGACGGTTAGGGCGCCTCCAGCCCCCAACCGCCTCGGTACTCGGTCATATGGCCCATGCGACTGTGGGCTGGGTGCAAAAGTGGTTGAACTATTTGAAAACCGTGCAAACGGATTTAACCACGCGCGCCAACTCGTAACACAAGTCATGGGTTCAAAACCCCACGCAAATAACCAACCGCGTGCACCAACTGTGGTAACCACTTTCAAACCGCTCGCAAAATTAACACGCACACCATATAACTGTCGGGCTATGGTTTAACCCCCGCACAAATATTACAAATGGTGTAAACATTGGTTATAGTTTTATAAACCCTGCACATTATATGTTACCACTCCCGCACACAAACAATACATATGGTTTAACATTGGTTTATACACAATTCTATAATATGCGAGTGCGCCAATCGGTCGGGCAACAACACATATGGTCCAGTCATATGTAATAAACAATGGAACCATGGGTCGGGGCTTAAGCCCCGGCCCGCCCCCTTTTCAAATCAAAACAACACACAACTTTAATTACAAGTGTGTTGGAATATGAAACAAGGTACATGTGAGGATATGTTGGCTAGCAGAGTGTTTGTTAAGTCTTTGGCAAGAGGGGAGGTCGTCGGTTCGAATCCGGTCGGCTCCACAATTTTTTTGAACCAACACACAAACCCAACAACCAATAAACGAGGGACACGTGGTGCCCTTGGATTGGGCCACGTGTCCTCATACCATTCGCCCATAACCGGACACGTGCCAACATCCGATATGCCGACAATCATCCAACGAAAATGTGCCATGTCATCAAACTGCCACATCATCATGATGGTACGGCCCTGCCACGTGGCCGTATGGACTGTACGGACAGGTACAGTCAGCATTTTTTTTACCTGTTTGACTTTCCGAACAGATCGCTATATCTTTCTCTCCCGATGTCTGTTTGAGACGAAACGAATTGCGTTGGGTTCGTGACGACGAGGGCTACGCTCACATCCGATTTGAGGCAATTCCGAGAACATTTATTTTTGGGCTAAAATTTGACCCTTGGTCCAGAGTTTGATCAAATTGTGAAAACATGGTTATATGTCTATCACATTCCGATGTTGTCCTATATTCATCACATTATGATGACAAGGTCATGTTCGTCAAATTGTGACGGCAGCGCTATGTTCAAAATTGTGACGACGGGGCTATGTTCATCACATTTTGATGACAAGGCTATGTTTGTCACATTGCAACATTTGTTTATGTTCATCACATTGTGATGACAAGGCTATGTTCATAAAATTAAACTAACATGGCTATATGTTCATCACATTGCAGCATCCATGTGCGTTCATCACATTCTGACGTCCTCTTATGTTCATCACATTGCAATGTATGCCTATGTTCTTCATATTGCAATGTCCACTTATGTTCTTCATATTGCAACATTTGCTTATGTTCATCACATTACGACATCCTCTTACATTTGTAACATTGCAACAAGTGGATATGTTCGTCATATTACGATGAAATTGCTATGTTCATCACATTGTGATGTTCGCTTATGTTCGTGACATTGTGATGACGGGGTTATGTTCGTCACATTGTGACATCCGTATATGTTTGCCACTTTGGGACATTTTTTTATGTTTGGCACATTACAATGACAGGAAAATGTTCATCACATAACGATGATAGGGCTATGTTCTTCACATTGTGATATCTATATATGTTCATCACATTTCGACATTACTATGTTTGGTAGATTGCAACGTTACTATGTTCGACATGTTCTGACATTTGGAAGTGTTTGTCACATTGCGACTTCAGGATATGTGCATCACATTGCAATGTGAGGAAATGTTCGTCACATTGTGATGACAGGGTGATGTGCGACACATTGCAACGTATGTTTATGTTCATCATATTGTGACGTAACTATCCAAATTGTGACAATATGCCTATGTTCGTCACATTATGATGCCAGTTTATGTTCATCACATTGTGACGTTATGATGTTCAGTAGATTGCAACGTTACTATGTTTTTCAAATTGCAATGTTACTATGTTCGTCATTGTGCGACGTTACTATGTTGTACAGATTACAACATTACTATGTTCATCGTGTTGTAACATTTGGTTTTGTTCATTGGGAATGTTTGTCGCATGACAAGGTTGGCTTGTGTTTGACACATTACGAAAAGGAAGTTCGGTGAAGTTTAAAAAAAAAAATCTAAGTGTTTCCTTTGTGAAAAAGATAGGAACCTTGAACTCATGTGATATATTACATAGAAGGAAACTTAGAATCATACTTGTTATAAGGACATTGATAGTGTATGATATTCATCCATAAAATCTATCCCTTCCAAACCATAGTTAAAATTAGAGTATGGATTTATGCATTCACATTTTGGTGTTGCAAATTGTGATTGTAACAAAAACACAAACTAAGGGGTTAAAAGCAATTATGATTTATAGTAGTAAAATATTTAACTAAAATCCATGTAGTTTTTTTATGGATAGATTCATACAACTAATGTGTTCTCATATAACTAACATGTTCATACAAGGGCATTCTTTATTTGCAATATTTCTCAAAAAAACTATATTTATATTTTATAATGAAATACAATTTTAAAATATAAAAAGAAAATAATTTTTATACAAAAAAAATTAAATATATAGAAACTTTTAATATATAAGAAACTATAAATATTGTTTATTACTATTATTTCATTATATAGAAAAATAAAAAATAAAAACTTAAAATATAGTTTATTACTATTATTGTGTTAACAAATACTTATATAATTTTTATTAAAGATTAAATAACAATTCAAGTGGATTAAAATAAATTATTAGTACACTAATAAAATAATACATTAATAAAGTAATAATATATTATTATTATAATATTAATACAGTCTGAGTGGGCATAATGGTTAAGAACATGTGTTTCCTCTTAAGAGGTCACAAGTTCAAATCCAGAGGGGGGTAGGGTATGTATACCTCCGCAGACTTTACTAGTCAAATCGTTGGGCGGAGGGGGGTCCCTTATCCCACAAACAAGGAGGGGGTCCCTTGTCCCACAAACAAGGGGATCTCATACACCAATTTGGTGTGGCTTGGTCATGACCTTAAAAATAGATTATTATTATTATTATAATACATTACTAAAGTATTTTTACATTAATGTAATGTATAAATTAAAGTATTAATTTACTTAAACGCATAATGTAATTTATTAATTAATTGATATATTAAAAATTTAATGTATTAATTAGATGATATATCAATACATTCTTCATTAATAAATTGATAAATTAATAATATATGAATAAAATTATACATTAATAATACTTTTTTTTTCCAGAGAAAATTGCACATTATATTTATGATAATATAATCCTTTTACAATGGTTGACTCATCACAAGATAAGTGATACCAGATGTATAACTAGACTTATTTTACAATCATTGTCTCTTCACGAGACTAGAGATACCCGGAAAAAAGCTTGACTTCTGTCCCACTTGGTTCCAACCAAAAATTACAATCAAATTACATATTCTCAACAAAACCCCAAAGCAAAAAAGTCCATGCATCAAATGCATATCACTGCGAAAGAAGAAGAACCACTCCTAGAAAAAGCCTAGAATCATATCAATAAAGCAAAGAAACAAAATTACAACTTTAGGAAGGTAATAGAACCCTCTTGTCCATCTTTCCATTGGTTGTAGGCAATATGACCCCCAGGCGAGTTTAATTTTTTTTTTGATAGTCCATCAGCGATAGTATTTATTTCTCGATAAATATGAGAAAATGAAATTGACTTGAAAAAAGGCATTAAGTCATTTATTCAATTTTTCCATCTCTCCAGATTGGCCACCTGTAAAATACCTTTACCATTAAGCCAATTTATAATAGTCATATAGTCCCCCATGAGATGTAGTTCTTGAATACCGAGGCTTTTTGCTAAAATAATGGATGCCCATGCTCCCATAAGCTCCTCCTTAGAATTAGTACTTGAAATATAGTTCAATGTCCATCGATATTCAACTGGATTATTTAATTTGATAACTCCTCCTGCTCCACAAAAATTACCATTGTGTTGTGAGGCCCCATCAAACCATGCTAGAACCTTGTCTTTAGGGAAGGTAATCGGTTGATTTCTTTTTGAAGAGACCACAGAATTGTATTGTTTCATGACCACAGATCTTGTTGCAAGAAAAAGGATTATTTTTGTCGAAGGTAATCTTTCTTCAAATAGTTTTTTGTTCATGTCCTTCCAAATAAACCAACATATGAATGCGGCTAGATCTATAATCGAATTATTCTGAAAAGACCAATTTTGAAACCAATCACGAACAGAATCTCCATTCCATCCATTTGCTAATTTTAAATTTCGTTTAACTTCTTCCCATATTGAAACAGTGAACGGGAAGCTGACAAATAAATGTTAGCTCTACTCTTCATTTGTTCTACACAAACAACAAATACCAGGACCATACCAACCCCTCCTCAGAAGATTTTCCCAAGTAAGTATCTTATCCTCCAGCAATATCCATAAGAAGAGTTTAATTTTTAAAGGACAACTCCATTTCCATAAATGGATTCTCCATCCTTCAGCCTTCCCTAGCCAAAACTCTTTTTATAGAGTATTGTAAACATTTTTAACTGATATAAGACATGTATTATCAACTCCTATCTAATAAATTTCATTGGTATTTTCCTTTAGGACAATGCCATCATGCAATAGTAGGTTTCTGTAATTTTCCCACTCATCGCCAAGGTCCCCCTCCAGTCCGAGTTCGGTGTTGTTGATCCAATTCTGACCCAGCAAGCTAAAGGATGATGGTCAACTTGCTTGAAAAAGAAAAAATATTTGCTTTTTGTTAAGTTCTCGAATCAGGTCCTCCGATATAATTGAAGCTTATTTCAAACCACTAATAGTATCCGTTCCAATAATGATCGGTTTTCGCAAACCAGGAGTCCATGCTACCCTATCAAGGATAATTGGCAATGTGTTTAGAATATTTTTCCAAGATTCGGAGCCAAAGGATGAAAAGCTCTCAGTTGACCGCAACCAAGTGCTCTCAGGAACATGTGGTAAACATTTTTCTTTAATAACCCTGTGCCAGATTCTGGGCTTCATCAAAGCACACCATAAAGTATTAGTATCTAGAGCTCTATAAAAGATAAATATATTGCACAATCCCCATCCTCCATGTTTTTTAGGTTTTGCTAAAGATTGTCAAATACAAATATGGTAGCCCTTCTTAGTTTTATTCCCAGCCCACAGGAAATCATAACTAAGTATGCTTAACTTAGTTACACAGTGACAAAGATATGGGTGAGAGTGATCCAATAGACCGGTAAAATCTCGAGCATGACTTTTATAAGAATTAGATGACCTCCCAAAGTGAGCCACTTATTACACCAATGGTTGATCCTCGTCTCAAACCTATCAACTAACCATTGCTAATCCATAGTTTTATAGCTTCCCGGATTCAATAGATAACCCAAATATTTGAAGCCACAGTTGAGATCTTTAACAGGATAACCAAGAACATCTACAATTCTCTGAAGAGATCCAGTGTCAACACCCACATGCAAAACATTGGATTTTTGGTTGTTTATGATCAACCCTAAAGCTCGACAAAAAACTTGTAGTATACTTTGATTTTTTTCCCATTCGACTAAGGAATCTTTTGTCATAATAATAATGGCGTCCAAAAAAAGTAAATGTAGGATCCTTATCGAACTGGATACTTTAATCCCTGTAATATGACCATCAGATTTTTCTTTCTTTAAAGCCAGACTAAGCCCCTCCATTACTAAGATAAATAGTAAAGGAGATAGCAGACATCCCTGTCTCAAACCTTTACTACATTTAAAGAAGTTTGTTGCCTCTCTGTTTATTAAAGTAGCATAGGTAGTGGAACTTACACAGGCCATGATCCAATTTGTAGTCTTTAACCCAAATCCACTTTGATAAAGTACAAGTCTTAAAAAATCTTATCTAGTGCAATTGTAAGCCTTCCTCAAATCAAGTTTCAGAATTAATGCTTGCATATTTTTTGTTCTAATGTTCTGAAGACATTCCTGAGTAGTTCATGTTGCATCCAATATTTGTCGACCCTTGAGAAATCCAAGTTGTTCCTCTGAAAATACTCTGGATAGAATATTAGTCCTTTTGCAATGATTTTTGAAATAATTTTGTAACAAAGGTTACAAAGAGAGATTGGCTTGAAATCATTGAATATTGTAGTTTTATTGACTTTTGGGATCAAAGCCACAAAAGTGGAGTTGATCAAAGGAATGATCTCCCCTTTCAATCTCGTTTCCTCGACCATGTCCACCAAATCTTGCCCTACAAGCTTAAAAAAACAGTGATAGAATTCAGCAGTTCAATCATCAGGTCCAGGACTTTATCTCTAGCGAAACCTTTAATAACTTCAAAAAATTCATCCTTTGTTATCTCCTTTTATAAATCCTAAACCTCCAAAGAAGTTACAAAAGTGGTATATAATCTAATTGATTCCATTCGTTCTTCCATGAATGTATGACCTGTATCATTGAAAAAAGAATTAAAATGTCTAACCGCTTCCTCTTTTATAGCTTGCTGACCAAAGTGTGCTTTCCCTTTCCCATCATTAATTTCCCAGATATACTTCTTATTTATCCTATATCTAGCATATATATGAAAAATATTTGTATTTCTATCTCCACTCTTAATCCATATTGCCCGACTTTTTTGTTGGCGGTTCTCTTCTTCTGCCAATAGGAAACGGTTTCTTTCAAATTCAATCTTAGACAAGTTTATATAATCCTCCATAGTAGTGATTCCCAAACTTATATTGGTGTAAACTAAATCAATACCTTTCTCGACTTTTGACATATCATCCTGGTCCTTTTGTCTTTTTTCTTTTGCCCACACCTTTGCTCTTCCCTTCAGAATCGATAGCTTTTTAACAAGTCTCCTTTGTGCTCCAACTGTATTTAAATGTCGAGGGTCAATCCATACCTATATGAAAATATTCACAAATGAATCATCCTTTAACCATTCCATATTTAATTTTAAAGGAGAAGCTATTGTTTCAAAACAAGATCCAAATTCCATCAACACAGGAGCATGATCAGATAAATAGGGATACTCAACCCAAGTTCGAAACTTATGAACTGATGAAATAAGAGACTCATCTATTAAGAAACACTCAAGTCTCTTAGAAATACTCACATCACCTAATCTTCCATTTCTCCAAATCTCCACTTTTTTCGTCGATGCTACATCCACCAGACCATTTTTCTGAAAAACGGCTTTCAAGAAGCCTGCCATAGGGTCCATCTACACTGATATTCCCCATAATTCATCTAAGGAAGTAATTAAGTTTATATCACCTACTAGAATTAAATCATTGAGTCTTAGTAAACTAGCATCCTCTAACGCTTCCCAGAAAACTTTACAATCCTGGCAGGGCCCATACAAATTTAGAAATGATAGCTTTCTTTTGTCCAGTCTTGAAAAACTTGACAATAGAATGCCACCAATACATAAATAAGGTACCAAGTTGAAAAAATAAGGGTCCCAAGACACCAAAAGTCCTCTAGAAGTTCTAACAGCACTGACCGCATAGACACACCAGTCAGGTCTTATCTTATTCATGAAGGATCTGGCTTCTTTCGCTGACACCGGTATCTCTTGAAGAAAAATGATATTTGGAGAATTTTTACATAGTAATCTACAGAAGGAGGCCATTTTTAGGGGCCCTCCAACCCCTCTTATATTTGAGGAGATCAAAATCATGGTTTAACCCTAGCTTGGTCCTTTATACCTCTAAGCTCCCTTTGTTTAGAAGAAGAATCAGGGTTATCTAAAGTGTTTAAACCAACCCCTACCAATCGTCGGACATTTCCCATTTTAAGAAGAGAAAGCTCGAAGCCCAAGCCTCGAGACCACACAGGGTCAGAATAAGAGGGAGTGGTAGATGGCTTGCTAGACTCCAGAAAACCTGTCTCTGTCAATCTTTCCACAGGAATAATTCCCTTATAAGTCACTAAATGGATGGGGGTCGAGGACTTTGCTAAAGGGGAAATCAAATCAGACAGAACCCTATCTAAAACAAAATCACTTGTTGGTGACTCACTATAGTCTAGGAGAAAATGTAAATCATTTCCTTGTACCGAAAGTTCAAGTAGCATAGCAGGTTCCCTGACTACTGAAAAATCATTCAAAACAACACTTTGTACCAGAGGAAGAGGTAAATTAACAGGGGCTGAAACTACAGGAAAGTCTTCTAGTGGGGGTTTGTCTCCTAATCCACCCAAAACATGATCATCATTAACTAACCCATATGAATTACCTCTAACAAAGTCTTTCCCAAAAGTTGTTGCAGGAGCTAGATCCTTATGTAATAGCTCTCTCTCCCATGAAGATAAAGAGTTAAAAATACTTGGACAGAAGGATTTTAACTTACTGACAAAGGGAGTGTCATTTTCCTCATAATTGACCTCCAAGCTACTTGTCTGAGTCTCCACTTCACCAAAATCCTCCACCATTATAGTTACTGTGTCACCAAATTCTTCATCCGATGTGCCATTATCCTCCCGTAAACCCTGATTAAAAGTGAAATTATTTCTCAAGTGCCCTGTCTGTCTACATCTGGAGCATCGGAAAGGAATACCTAAATAGTCCAGCCTCTGTGTAAACAAGAGGTCTCTCCACCCTATTTCTAAAACTTCTGATAAACCTGCATGAGTGTCTACCTCAACCAAAATTTTCTCCATTCATTTATTACTTGTCAGCAACACATCTTCATCTACCCCAATAAAGCAGCCCAAACAATTTCCTATCGCCTTCAGTGCTCTATGATTCCACAACTGTAGAGGCAGATATTGAAGAAGCACCCATAAGTGTCGAAAGATAAAATACTCAGTAGTCGGTTTGAAACTGAATCTCCATATTTTAATCATAAGGCTTCCACCATCAAATTGCCAAAAATCTTCCAGAATACATTCAGTATCTTCTGGACTTCGAAAGACAAAGTCGAACCATCCCCGAGATAAAGAAAGGAAGATAGGACTGTATCCTAAAAAAGGAAGCCAATTATTCTGGACCCACTCCTCAAGTTGAGTATGAATATGAGAGTGATAGGCCATCCTAGCAACTATGGCGTAGAGCGCTAAGTTGTAGGATTCTTCCAAACCTACATCATCCCCCATGACCAACCTTCGTCTCTATCTCTTAGGTTTCCAGACTTTGGTTGCACGCTTCTCCTTAACAAGTTTATCTGAAGTTTTAGTCGTAAGGGGCTCAAGGATCTTTGTTCTCTATTCTCCTCTCCTCACACCATCCACCTCTCCACCGAGACAACTCTGGTTAATCTTCGGGGGAAAATGGAAATTTCTACCATGTTTAAGACTCGACTAAGGTAGGTATGGGTCCTTTACCATAGTTTTAATTGGAGAAGTGATAGTCTTTTGACGTGAGCTTACATGACTATAGGTATCATTAAAACCTTTTAATGATTTATGAATGTTCTTATTTAAGTCACATAATGAGTCAATCGAATAAAAGAAACCAGTCCTCACCCATTGTTCTTCATCATCCATGCTAAGCATGGCACTGACCTCACACTCCATGATGGAAGGCACTCGAGACTACCCAAAGGGCTCCACCATTGCTTCCAGTCAAATCACCCTTCTCTATATTCAAAGGGGAATCATTAACTAACCCATATATGCCAAGCTCGATAATAAAAAGGAAAAGACAACGAATCCAGATCAAGTCAGAGAAAAACACCTGGAACGTCTCAAGAACCAAGTCAGAAAAAAAAAAATAATAATAATAATAAATAAAAAATAAACTCTTGGAAAGTATCTGATAATGTCTGAGAATCCCAGAATACCTGGAATAATTTTGGAACCCCCTACTAGAAACCAAAGCTCAAACTCTTCTAAGGCATTAGTCTGACCCCACCAACCTTATCCAACAAATAGATTACAAAAACAAAAAGAAAACAGAGAAAATCTCAGCCGATAAATTCTGAGAGTCCTGGAATACCTATAAAATATTTGGAACCCCCCACTAGAAACCAAAGCTCAAAATCTTCCCAGGCATTAGTCTGACCCCGCCAATATTTTCCATCAAATCGATTAAAATAACATGAAGAAACAAAGATTTTCTCAGGAAACAACAGAAACCAAGAAAACTGTTCCAAACAAACAAATACCACACCCATCCTTGCCCATCCTGTTGTCACCACCGAGTAAACCTTCAGCAAAACCAGTGTTTAAGATTCAAAAAAAACTTCCCGCTGAAAACACTTCAGCGCCATGATCGCCTTCCCACATGAATAATACATTATTACAATAATAATGCATTAAAAAAATACATTTAATGCATTAATAAATACATTACTATAACATATAACATGAATACATTAAAACATTAATAAAGTATTGATACAGTATTAAATTAAATTAAAATTGAATTAAAATTATTAAATTAATATTATAATTAAAATTAAATTATTATGATTAAAATTAAATTATTATTTTTATTATTTTGTTTCTTCTTATTATAAAATAAACCAAATATAAATAATTCTAGTCCTAATTTTAATATAACCCTAACCTTAATTCTAATTTTAATATAACCCTAACCTTAATTCTAATAGGAAGAACCTTATACTTGCCAACTTAGTATCATACTTGTAGAATACAAAGAAATTTAATGAATTTAATAAATTGGTTTTAGGCATGATTTATATAACAAATATGATAATGTAAAACAATAGGAGTGAGACGATAAAAGTATTTTCTTCTTCTAACCTAACCCTACATAAGTTTTCTGCATAAGAATATCTTGACATCATAGAGGGAAAAAGAGAGTTGAGAGAAATTTATGTGTTTGATTATCTAAAGATACATGAAAGATCGAGTTTATCTTGAGAAATTTCCTCCTATTACTATCGTACATATTGTTAAAATCAACACTATGGATTCAACTATTCGATTATGATGCAATATGCAACACGAGAAAAACAATACGAAAATTGTTGTTAATCCAATGGCCTCTACTCACTATTAATATTGCAGGCAGTGGCGTATGGTATGTCTACAGAGCACGGTTGAAATACAACCAAAAAAATTATTAGTATTTATATTATTATTATAAAATAAACCAAATAAAAATAACTCTAATCATTAATATAACCCTAACCCTAACTCTAAAAGGAAGAACACTATACTTTCATAATACTGACTAAATTAGAATCATATTTGCAGAATACAAATAAATTTAATGAATTTAATAAATTGTTACAAGGCACGATTTATATAGCAAATTGATAATGTAAAACAACAATACTTTGACGATAAAACTAGTTTCTTCTTCTGACCTAGTCGTGCATAAGTTTTATGCATGAGAATTGAAAAGATTAAGTAGAGACAGAATTGATGCAACACACTACATTACTAATGTGTATTCTATTAATATGAACATGTACAGTTGCACAATATGGTTACAAGAAGTTATGGAGTTACCAACTCCTGTAACGGTAAACTAACTAATTAACTAGTTACGTAAAGATGTAATTATTTTCCTTAACACTCCCCCTTAATTAAATCCAGAAAAAACTATCACTATCACTAGCTCCTGTTTATGGATAAATTCGTGAGTGCGGACACAGACCAATCTCCCCAGATCCACCTGGATCTAGAACAAAACAAGACAGAATATACCGCTTTCCCTAGATCTAACTATTGAATTAAATTGGAAGTGAGAAGTTATGTACCTTGTAATCACTTCCTTGGTCTCTGTTGTTCCTTGCTTTGCTCTAGTGCTCTTGTGCGGTCAAGATCAAAACAGCACAAACCAACCAAAGTAAAAGAAAATAATATATCCAATAGCTAATCTATACGTATGATCAAGGAATTATGTAATAAAATAGATCTAACTTTATGGGAAAGAAACATATTACTGTATCATATTAAATGTGAAAGAGAGATTACAACCATTGCCTTGATGTCGTAAGGTCCCTTCCAACTGTCC